>JANHGB010033696.1:0-15929 GCA_026283785.1 Coracopsis vasa
GGCACCCTGTGCCAGCGCCTCAGCACCCTCACAGGGAAGAGCTTCTGCCTAAGAGCTCATCTCAGTCTCCCCTCTGGTAGGTTAAAGCCATTCCGCCTTGTCCTGTCCCTAGAGACCCATCAGCCACATGATGAAAACACAGCTTAGCAGAACCTGAAATATTGAATTTTAGTCCTATGTTTCCCAGTCTCAAAGATACTGGGTGCAAATTGAAAAAGAAGCCCTATTAAAATATGAAGCCAGTAATAAGTTTGCACATTAATGTTTTGGGTTTGGTTTGGTTTGAATATTTTCAAATACCTTTTCATGCTTTCTTCATCAGTTGTTAGTTGCTTTCTTTTGGTTTGGTTTTGGTTTGGGGATAAAGTTGCACTTAGGTTTCCTTACCTGATAAGGAGGAAGCTGCCATGAACGCGTCGTGCTATGCACCGAGTGTGTGAACCTAACAAAAGCAATTCTCATCACTACCTTTTGTAACAGATGCTCCAGAGTGTGCCAGAGTAGTGGGGTAGGTCCACAGCAGTCATTTTATCTGCAAGGCTGCTTTCTTTAGGGTAATAAAAGCAACAGGAGCTTGGATTGTTTTGTTATATTACCTTCCATCGGAACAGTCCTAAGCTTTTATAAACAATAGATCTTTCTTTTGTAAGCTGTTTTATGGAGACTGTCTTTATCCATTTTATATTGGGCAGAGAAACTGCAGCTGAGTTGGCTTGACTGACCTGGTCCAGGTCCTGGGCCCGTTCCAGAATCTGTTGAAAGAACAGGAATAAACATAAGATTTCTCAATGCTTTGGGTTCTGTTGTGGTGTTTTTGGTTTGGTTTGGTTTGATTTGTTTCCATTAGCTCAGGTAACTGTCTAAACTGTGCAGTGACTTGTTTCTGCGTCTGCTTTCAGGCACAAGGTTTTCAAACAGCGTTGTGCTGCTGGCTCCAACCGTCCCCCAACGATAAATCAGCCAGGATTCAGCGTGGGAACATCATCCTCCTCATCATTGCCACCTCCTGCCTCTTCGAAGCACAAAACAACAGAGAGACAGGAAAAAGGAGATAAACTGCAAAAAAGGCCTATGATGCCATTTCACCATCGGCCCTCTGTGACTGAAGAGCTATGCATGGAGCAGGACACATCAGGGCAGAAGCTGGGATTAGCAGGAATGGAGCCCTCTTTAGAAGTCCCTAATTCCAGAAAATATGAGAAGCCGCTATCTATACCTGCTAGAAATCCAAGCAAGCAAATGAATATGAATCCTATGGATTCACCCCATTCCCCCACTTCCCCTCTGCCTCCCACACTCAGCCCCCAGCCAAGAGGCCAGGAAGCAGAGAACCTGGACCCGCCTTCTGTACCCGTAAACCCAGCACTCTATGGCAGTGGGCTGGAGCTTCAGCCATTGCCCACCTTAGATGATAGGACAGTCCTCGTTGGCCAGAGGTTACCTCTGATGGCAGAGGTCAGTGAGACAGCATTATACTGTGGGATAATTCAGAACAATGAGTCACTAGATATGTGGAGGACCTACAGTGTCCCGTCCAGTGATGATCCAGAGTTCAGGCCGCCAGATCTTCCATGTGAGAGATACGATGCCAAGATGGAAATCAACTCAGACAGCACTGCATTGAAGAGGTGAGAATGCCGGCTGATCTGAGGGGTTGCTTTACTACCTTTCCAAGCATGGCCAAACTGTTTTCAATTGAAACTGAAACAAGTAGATAACATTAAATGCTTAAATAGAAATATGCTATTACAATGTGTCTTACTTTTTTCATATCTGGCTTTCTGTTGGACATGATAAGAACTAATTCATATTTTTGTAACCTATAACACAGTCATTTAAGCAAATGTAAGAGTTTTATTAAGCTTATGTCTTTTGGCCATTTAAAGAAAAGAACACCTATGCTTAGTTATGCAGCCTTCCAGGTATGTAAATGCTTGGTTTGAGGGAAATTCTGTTACTGGCACTGTAGAGGCACTCCAGTGTGGCTTGTCCAGTGGTGTATGTTTAAACTTGCTCTATACCATGCTTGCTGTGAGCAGTAGCTGATACTGCATATGGAATAATACTGCTTCTTTGGAAACCCACTGTGGGTGTTTGAAACTGATGGAAGTTTTACTGTTAACTTCAGTCTCGGTAGGATGGAAAACATGAACCCCAATGAGCTCTCTGGTCTGTACACAGAAAAGGGCAAATTCTAATCTTTTATAAATGTTATATTCGAAAAACTACAGTGAACAGAGTTTTCCTAGGTGAAAAATGTGAACTGCCTAAATTTGAAGGAATTTGAGCTGTCTCTTCATTATTTTTTTGAATATGGATTTTCTTTTATGCAAATGTATTTATTTGTAACTTTAGCATGAGAATTTTAATTCATTTTACGCTGGCCTAAAAGTTACTTTTGCATTCTGACATTGCATATCAAAAATGCACTTCAGAGAGTAGTTAATGAAAATAGATCAGCTAAAATTAGTTAAGGAAAAAGGTATGAGTCATGACAACCTTGCTTTTGTGATTACAGTGGAGTTTGCTGGGCTGAAAAGGTTATGTGTGCTTCAAAGTGTTTTGATTGATGTAGTGACAAGATTAATACTTGTTCATTGTTCCAAAGTAGTTCTTAATACAGTAAGATGTTTAACACCAAATGTAGGCAAATGCATCGTTTATTTGAGGAAAGAACATACTCCTCTTGGATTAAGGAGGATGGAGTGGGCTGTCTTTGTGTATGGCAGCTACAGATCTTAAGAGCTGTTATTTTTCCTTGCTATAAAAGGTGTTTGTTTTGTTTCATGATGGCTTTTGCTTCTTGATTTTCACTTTCAGGCTCTTAGCACAACCTAATAAGCGGTTTAAAATCTTGGAAGAGCAGAAGCCAGTGCAGCCACTGAACTATCTTGACCCCTTGCCTCTAATACAACAACCTGGAGAAGGCTGGGGAGATGTGAGTGATCCTTACACTTTTGAAGATGGTGATATCAAGTACAGCTTCACTGGCAATAAAAAATGCAAACTTGGGGCTGAGAAAGATCCTCAGAAAAAGAACAAGGTAACATGGAAATCCAGAGTCTTTATTGTTAATGTTCTTATTAGACTTACTGTAGCACAGGATTTGCTCTGCAGCTCTCGGGAAGAAACAAGCCTGTTCCACAGGTCAGAATCAGAGATGATGTGTCTCTGTCCTGCACTGGCTCACAGGCAAATCTCCCTTTCTCTGTGGTAATTTTGAACTGGTATTTGCTGGTATCCTTCTCAACATGTTTGCGTATGAAGACACTGTTGTGGCAAGGAATGCTTCCTGCTTATGTTTATTCAGCTTGACCAGCAGCAGGTGCCAGATTTAAGCTATAAGAAATAAAATTTTGAGCCTTGTACAGATGAAAGAACTTAATGGTCTTTTTTCTTTTCCTTGCTTGACACATCACCTCGCTGGAAAACTCGAATCTCTTCCCTTGGGCAAAATTAACATAGCCTTCTGCTGAGAGAGGATTGGTGGCACAGAGACTGTACTGGCTTTGAACATTTCCTTAGAGGGGTTCTTCCATATGTGAAAGAAAACACTTTGATCACCATTCTTAGGTCATTACCTGCCCCATATGCATGATCCTTCTTATGTATCTTAGCCAGTCTGGAGGTCATTCACTTGTTCTTGTGCAGGTAACCACCACACTTCAAATAGATGTTTCCTGGAGAAGTGGAGGTGGCCAATTCTGTGTGCTGGCTGTCAAAGTTGACTGCTGTGTATGGAATCCTTTGTAAATAGTGCACAGAGTTAATCCATAGTTCTCCCAATATGTAGATAAACAGCAGACAACTGTGTTCTTTTCCCTTCTTAATTATTTTTTGCTTCTCAAAGCATTTAATCCAGAGCCCTGAGTGTGGCTTGACACAGGAAAACAGTTGTTCTTTGATAAATAGCTCAAACTTATGTCTAGTAAAAACTCTTGGATTTCTTTTGTAGTCAGAAGATGGAATTGGTACCAAGGAAATCCCCACGACGGGTCATTCCACACCAGTTCCTGATGGAAAAGATGCCATGTCTATTTTCAGCTCTGCTCCTAAGGCTGGTGAGTAAAAGCTCTTCAATTCGATCCTCAAAGCAAAACTGTTCAAAACTACCCAATGGAATCTGAAAGGAAAAATCACATACTGAATATTTTACTGTAACATCAGGGCTACAGCTCCTGGGATAGGAAAACCCCCTTGATCCTATTTGTCCTTTTTATAATAACATAATTACGTTAAAGTTTTTAAGAACAGTACAGTTGAGCAGTAGCTGCCTTCGTTCTTCCCTGATAGACCATCAGTTTTTGTTTAAAACCTGACTGCAAAGCTGTTTCGAGGCTGCGTCATAGAAGAGGGGGCTCAGTGGTTCTTCCTTGTCCCCTGTTTAGAGTGAGAAGTCAAATTGAGAAAAGGCATTCTTGTGTTTCTCAACTTTACTCCCATTTTTCTTGTTTTTCCCTTTCTTTTTGACAGACACCCGGCAGGACAATGCTGCAGGCCGCGTAGGCTCTGGTAGCCTCACACAGGTGACAGATCTGGCTCCATCACTTCATGATTTAGATAATATCTTTGATAACTCAGATGAAGATGAGCTTGGTGTAAGTCTTTGTAGGACTGAGTGTTCTGTAGAGTTAAACCTTAGTCAAGAAAAGAGGGGGAGCAGGATGGAATCCCAGGGGGGAATGATTCTCCCTAATAGATAGGAGAGTTTCCAGGTAGGCAGGCTTGGATTTTAACTAGGAAGAAGTGCTAGCAAAGAGAGAGGTGTCCTTTCAGGAGATCCATCAAAGTGAGACATCAGTGTGTCTATATAATTCAGGAATATATCATGTAGGTTATATCAAAGCTTGTGTTGTCTGGCAGTTTTTCAGCCATGAGGGAACCTGTATACAGCTACCTCGCTGATTCAGGCATTGCTTTGGCAGGCTGTACGAATACTGCCACAGGTAAAGCTTTATAAATGCATTACATCTAGTTTCATGTCCTTTGCTTTTGTCAGTGTTTTGTGTTCTCTTGAGAGTTACAGAATCATTAACCAGTGATTTGTTCTTTTACCTTGTCTAAGAAGCTGCCCAAAGAAAAATAAATTCAACCTTACTGAGTTTCAGGAATTCTCTGAGGCATGTTTCTTTCTATTCCTACAGCAGTTTATTTCAGTGCAAAGAGGAATAGTTGCTGAATATTAGGAAATACAGAGGGCAAAGCAGATTTACATCAATTACTAGGGAAAAAAACCCTGAGACACACGGAAAGGCAAAGATTAGAATAATTACTATATTTAAGCTTAATCTAATATAGCCACAACCATACAGAGATGATCCTGTACTGACTGAGAGTAGATAATAGTGTTTAAAAGTCTGTTGGCTGCTTCTTGGGCAGTACTTTTCAAGTACACCAATTTATTTACCAATTCCCCCTGTTCTGTGGTTCCACACAAACTACACTTCAGATGTTGCAGTTCATATGCAAATCTGCTGAAGGACTGTCAACATAAATTACCTTTTTCTGTCAAGTTGGCCTGGCCAGACCTGATGTTCTTCTGCCTTAAAACCTGCACGGGTTGAGCTGTCCCTGTGGTGATACTTTATGGCATTCTTACTCTGTGTTGTATTTTCATTGTTATCTCAGAGTAGTCTGAACATGAAGGCAAGTAGAGTAGTCAAATTAATTTCAGGCTGAGTGTTTGTGATGACATCTTCAATACAATTTGTGTGTCTATAGATACGTATGCTTATATGTATGTGTCTATATGGGAGGGTATAGACAGGCAAATATTTCAGAGACTTTTGGTTTAGTTTTGTTGTAGTGTTGAAAGAGAGGAAAAAGAAATCCAGACTCCTTGGGGGGAGTGGATGGGAAAGGAGAAAGCACACTTTTCTCTTGTGAGATCTCGTTCAGAGAGTTTTCAGGATCTTTAGTAGCTTCTGAGTTCCAGTATGTTGGGTATTTTTAGCATGGTATGTGATCATTCTGCTTTTAGGCTGTATCACCAGCTCTTCGGTCATCGAAAATGCCAGCAGTGGGGTCTGAGGAGCGCCCTGTAGGAAAGGATGGCAGGACAGCAGTACCTTACCCACCGAGTAAGTAACAACTGATTACCATTTGTCCACAGTTCAAATCTCCTTACAACTACCATGCTGCCTTTATGGAGGAGGCTTGAAATGTCACTTTTTTAGGATTAAGAGGTAGTGTGCTTATTTTGTTCTGTAACTACCAGATGCCAATATTAAGAGGATAAGCAGATAGTAATGAAAACAATGGATGGTAATAGACACATGTATTTTTAATATGCCTACTGAGATTTGAGATATTCTTCTTTGACATTACTATCTTAGATTGGACGTATGGGAGAGATTTGTTGCAAATCTTCATGTAGAAGCTATTCCCTCTGTTCTCAACTCACTGTTTAATCTCAGTTAGTCCTTACCCCATTACTATATCCCTCTTTAAGTACAAATCATTCTTCTTTTTAAGCAATTCAAAGTATTTAAAGCTCTGACTTACCAATTAGCCATTATGGTGCAACCTGTCTTGGAAGGAAATTGCATTCAGCTTTTGACAAATTCAGACTAAAATCACCTTCAGGGTTTAATCTAGATGTGGAAGTACATGATTAAAATGGCAAGGAATGTGCCAACAACTATTGGGAATGATGACTTTTACTCTGAGATATATAGGCTTTCTTGCACCAGAAAGGAGGCTGTAGTGAGGTGAGGGTGGGTCTCTTCTCCCAAGTAACAAGCAATAGGACAAGAGGAAATGGCCTTAGCGTGCACCAGTGAAGGTTTAGATTGGATATTAGGAAAAACTTCCCCCAAAGGGTGATCAGGCACTGGAGCAGGCTGCCCAGCGCAGTGATGGAGTCACCATCCCTGGAGATATATAAAAGATGTATAGATACGGTGCTAAGGGACATGGTTTACGTGGTGGCCTTGGCAGTGCTGGGTTAACAGTTGGACTTGATGATCTTAAAGGTCTTTTCTAACCTAAACAAATCTGTGATTCTGTTTATGTAGGTGGCATTTCCCTCGAGGTGAAAGAGAACTGTGTTTGTGTTTGTGCATGTGTATGAGTGGGAGTTGGAAGGTGTTGTTTTGGTATAGCACTAACCAATCAAGTTATGAATTACAAATGGCTTAGTGGTGAGGAGGAAGAAGGTTTGATTTTTGTGGCCATTATAAGCAGAAATCCAATCTCTCTGCAAATCATTCCTTAATGCCTTCTCATTAACTTCAGCTGGTAATGAGAACAAATAGAGGGGAAGAAAAAAACCAGGCTGAAGGAGATGAGTCAGACTTTTATGGACCCATAAAAGCTCTGCTGATTTACTCAAATGTAGAAGTCTGAAGTATACAGAGATTGGATTTTGACAGGTTTAGTTGATCCATAGCTTTTTGAAATATGCAAAGCTTTCTCAAGCATGACACACATGAAAATGAGTAATGATAGTTAGCCTGTTGCTGGGGGGTGGGGGGATTTCGTGTAATTAAACTTTTTTATGAATCTGCACTGCAGAATTTTGCTAACTGGAGTGAATGTGAGTGTGAGAAATGATAAACTATAGAGCTGTGTGGAATCAGTTCACTACATACACTCCACTTCTGCTTTGTAGCTGTCACCTTGACACCAGCTGTTGAGGCATAACAGTATCTGCAGGGAACTGAAATGCCTTGTACATCATAATAAATTTCTACTGACCACATTTCATTTTAACCTTCCTTCCTGTCCCCCTTTCTCCAATTTCTAAAGCACACTTTGTTGAAAAACAGAGGCAGTAGCTAATCCAGCTGGCATCCTGCTGGTTATATTTCATACTAGCATAGAGTAGAAAATAGGTTTTTTCCATTCTACTGAACCTCTTCTCAACATTAATTTGTCCTATATCAGGAAAAGACTAAGGTATTTTAAATACAAAGACTGAGAAAGGAATTGAGGGGAGAAGAATTAAGTGGGAATAATTCGTGGTCCATTATTTACTGCTCCAGGTTGTGAAAGACTTTGTTCAGCTTTGACTGTTATTACCAACAGAACTCCATTTTGAAAGGACTTCACCTCTTTGAATTGTTTCACTAAAGAATTAAATAGACTGGCTATCTCACCTCTGTGCTCAAAAGAGAGGTTTGGGCTCTGTTAATGCAGAGTGGAGATGCGTCTTGAGGCTGCAGCATCCTACAAAATATACACTATCAGTGTATGTATTCATATACTACATATAATTTGAATCCCACCACTTCTGTCTTTTTCAGTTAGTTTTTGGCAGTAGTATTATGTTGAACCATTTGGATTTCCACAACACAGTGTTTAGCAGTCAGAAACCCATCTGTATGAATTAATGAAGTTTCCATAATCTTAAGGCTACAAACGTCAGTGAGTACAAGGAGGTCCTTGTGTCCTGTCAGCTTGGGCTGGCTGTACATCTAGGAATGGAAATGGAATTGGGCACTGGGCATACTCAGTCTGGCAGAAGAAGCATTAAAGAAGAGACACCTGTGGGAATTCACCCTTCTCTCATTTGAGTATTTTAATGGTGAATTCACCAGTGATGGTTCTGTCCAGTGAGTATCTGTCCCAGTTCAAGTCAGGAAAAGATGTATTCTGAACTGGAAGCAAAATAAATATGGAAACTGGTAGCTGGGGAGGAAGTACATGACTTTATTCTGATTCTTGTTTGATTGCAGTACACTCTGTAAAGCTTTTCTGTTGGGGTTGGGTTTTTTCCTTAGCACCACCATACGATGGATGATTACATGATGTTCGTTTACTGAGAAGTAATTTAGGGATTTTCCTGGCTTAATGTCTTGTGATGCAAAATGATACTTATGTGGCTTCCCCTGACACGTCTGGATGCCTGGCAGTGTGATTCTTAAACAAAATTGCCTGTGTTTGTGTTAGCAACGGGAGCTTTCCTTCAGGAGTTCTGTCACTATGGACCAAATGAGGCTACAATGACTCTATGGCAGTGGAAAAATGGAGCTAAGTGCACACTAATTCCAAAAGCCTCCTGGTTTAGGGCTTGGTATTGGCTCTAAAACCAGGAGGAAACTTCTCTGTGTCTCCTTAGTAACAGTTGCTGGGGTGACCTCTGCATTAATGTCATTAATCTTTTCTATTATGAAATATTATTTTGTTGCTCTTAAAACTGTACCTTGAATTTGTGTACCTGCCAGTTTGGTGCTTCTGCTTGCAAAGTATCCCTAGGAATTTCTGGAACTTATCCCTAGGAGCTAACTTTTCATCTAGGTTTATACTGGTGTCAGAGCTCTAGTAAATCAGTAGAAGCTTTGCTAGGTTTTAACTGATGAAATAAGAGCTGGTATTGAGTCAGTCTCTTCTGTTCTGTTGGATTTCCTATTGAAGAATGTGTATTTGAATGATTAACAGTGCATCATTTTATCATATTTAGCTGTGGCAGATCTCCAAAGGATGTTCCCAACACCACCTTCTCTAGAACAGCACCCTGCCTTCTCCCCAGTAATGAGTTATAAAGATGGGATAAGTTCAGAGACTGTGACTACCTTGGGAATGATGGAAAGTCCTATGGTCAACATGGTTCCAACACAGCTTGCGGAGTTTAAAATGGAGGTGGAAGATGGATTAGGTAGCCCTAAACCTGAAGAAATTAAGGTAACATGCCAAAAGATGTGGTGTTCTTTTAATCTCGTCTCTGTGTGGTTTGATTTTGGTAAGCAAGTCACATGTAGCGTGTATAGCAAACTACTTTAACAAATGGGAGCTGGAGCCATGTAAAGTACCTGTCAGCCTTTAGCTGGAAAAAAAATTGATCTTCTAGTAAAAAAGCTTTTGAATTGTTTCCCTGATTTTAACTGGGTATTTTTCTTCTGGTAATTTTATGTGTGTAATATTTCTGGGTGTTCTCAGGAACCAAACAATATTGTATGTGAAATGAGCCCCTGTGCCTAACAGAAAGAATGCACATATCTGAAAACCCATCATGCTTGTGACTAAGTAGCTGTTAAATGATTGATTTCTTCAGATAATTTCAATGTAGCACCCTTTATGCATAGGCTCCCCTTGCTGCCAGGCTCTGGGGATGCAGCTAGGGTAAAGTCATGCATGTAGAAAGGCTGCCTTTTTCTCTCTGAAATGTTGCCTTTTTTGGTTAGGGTTGAAAATCTCTGAGAAAGCCCAGGGGTTGAACTTGCTCTGTTTCTTCTTCAGCTGATGTTACTTCACAAGTTTTAAGGCCAGATGGGACCATTCTTATCTGACTTTCTGTATAACACAGGTCAGGTAATGTCACATAGTTACTCCTCTATTGAGTCCTGTAGTGTATCTAAGAACTATTTTTAAATGGGGACTCTGCTGCTGGGTACTAGTACTCACCTTCCCGGCTTTACATATCAAGATGTATCCATTTCTCCATAGCATCACATAAAGGACTTGACATAAGCACCAAGTATACATTGATTTGTATGTCATTGTTCCATCTTTAGCACAGGTTAAGAGGTAGGATAAAACCATTCTGCCTGCTTGTGTGTATTCTGCATTACTTAACTTGTTGGGCCAATTTCTGTCACTTCAAGCCAGAGGTTGTCGTTCCCATATTTCCATGCATATAGCTTGAGGGGGGAGGTATTTAAAAATGCACATTTCCTTGTAGGAATAACACCTGACTTTGTTCTGCAGTGAGCTCATTTGAACACAGGTAATAAAAAGGGAGATACAAACCATAGCTCTGTCTCCCTGGTAGTCCCCAACCCTTGATTTCTTCTCCTTCAGGCCCACCCTGTCCCTAATCTGCCACAGCCTGTTCCTTCTGTTTCAGCAGCCATTTCTCTCCCCCGCACCACCTCCTTCCCTCTTATTTTGTGCTCCTGTGAATGTTGGAATTAACTGGAGGCTTATTTTTAAGCATCTGCATTGCTGAGAGCAGTGTGCACAGAAAGCTGCAGCACTTGCAGTTGCATGGACAAAAAGTGGCTGTGTATCAATATGAGAACACCAGCAGGTACATTTGTCTTAGGTACATTTATCTTAGTGGAAATGATTTAGTCAGCTGGGGTTTAGTGAATTCTCCTACATGCAATAACAGTGTACCTTAGACAGACTGAAAGTAAAGCAGAGGCATTCTGCAGGGTGCCTTCCTCCATGACAGCATCTGCTTTGTCCCTGGGAGAGGAGGAAGTCCCTTGTCCCCACACAGCAGCTTCTTGCATTCAGGGATTCTGTCTCTGTGTTACACTGAAGGGGATCAGAGCAGGCTTTGGAGTTACCAGCTCACTGGGCTGCATGTTGAGCTGGTGCCTGTTGAGGAGCTGAGCTGGACTCTATTGAGAAAGAGACATTGAAAAGTGGGCAGGAGTTGGTTATCAGTGTGCCCCTGGTGAAGAGGGATAACTACCCAGAAAGCTTGGCATGTCTGCTGCTGCTGGAAGATCAATTCTTCCTTTGATCCTAACTTCTGAGAGGCTTTGCTGCAGTACAGCTGTCCATTTGCTTTGTATAGTTTGTGTATCTCCCAATTTTTCTACCATTATAAAAGTTTAAAGTAAGTTTTATGTAAGATTTGTAAGACTTTGCCTTGCCATGGACCCTGCTGGCTTTTGTCTTCTGTTTGTGCCTTGAACTGTTGGTTTAGGACTAGGATGACTTGGGCCTGGAATGAAAATCTGTGCTGGGATTTGTTGAGCTGAAAGATTTGGAGTGGGAGCAGATTTTAGGGCATCATTGATACTGAAGATATTTTAATCTCCCTCACAACCATTTTAGGAGTATTAAAATACATGTTTTAATTCTGCCTGATAACATCTCCAGCAGCACAGTTTACTTGCTTTTAAGCGTGTCACACCTGCTCATAAACACCAGCGGGACAAACAAGCACCCAAACCCATTGCTAATCATTTTGGGAACATGGAAGTAGATTGCTTGTGCTGAGTCTTCAGCAGCTGAAGGTAGTAATCCACACATTCCTCATCTCCAAATGCTTTACAAGGTGCAAGGGTAAAACTGCAAAGATCTAATGAGATGTTAAATACTGACATTCTGAGAGAGGCTGCTGTTACTGTTTTAATCATGGCTTTGACTTTGCAGTTGTGCCTCAAAAGGACTAGCTCTTTCCTTCTGAAAGAAACCTGGACTAGCTCTAGAAACTCTGGCTGAAGTTCTTGTCATCATTCCTGCAAACAAACGTGGTGGTCAATGGAAGTCCAGTTTGACTGCACTTCATTTATATATCTATTTAATACTACATTTACTACATTGTTTAGTATTTGGCATGTGTTTAGTGTCCACTGTTACTGCTTGGACTATATTAATACCCAACAGGGGGGTTATTCATAGAGGCTGACTTAGGCCACCTGAGGTGTCTTCACACCGTGGCTCAGCCTCTCTCTCCATTGTCAGTATAGAGCTTATGCAAAGATCCATCACTGAAGTGCCTAAATTAGGTGCTTAATGTTAGGTAGTATGCAAATGTCATAGTACACTATTCAGACATAGCTCATCTTAAATGAGTCTAATTGTGAAATCTACTGCCACTATAGCTGTACAGCATCTCAGGATGATAAGGAGCCTCAGCTGAGTTTCCTTGAAGGAACTGCTCTTGAATGTTTTGTAGAATATTTTTATTCATAGAGATATATATTTATTCATATACTTAATTTTGAAAACTAAAAAGCATTTGTAGCGGGTTCAAACAGTACAATAGGTTTTAATTAAAAATGAATATGCAAATATCAAGCACAACCTCAGTGTGTTGTTGTAAACGTTGTCACTTGGGTGTTACAGGATTTTTCCTACGTGCACAAAGTTCCATCATTTCAACCGTTCGTGGGCTCCTCCGTCTTTGCTCCCCTGAAGATCCTGCCCAGCCAGTGCCTGCTACCTCTGAAGATCCCAGATGCCTGCGTGTTCAGGCCGTCCTGGGCTGTTCCTCCCAAAATTGAACAGCTTCCTTTGCCACCTGCAGCCACTTTCATTAGAGATGGCTACAAGTAAGTACAGACTTGTAGGAAATCAGTTTGTTTATGGTAGAAATTAATTGCTGGACACTTTGAAAGCTGTCAAGAATTGGCACCGTTCAATTAATAAAGCCACGATGATAGTACAATTCTGCACTGAGTTTGTTTCTAGAGGAAGCAGCCTGTATCTTTAAATCAGTCTGTAAATCCTTTAAATCAATCCTTCTCCAGCTCCAAAGGATCCTTCAGTGCTCTCAAAAGAATTGCAAAAAGAGAAATTGTAAACCCTTGATAGTGCCTAGGGAGTGTAATTGAATTCCCAGGTTTTCTTGAATAGTAACTGATTCACCAGGCCTGAGCTGGTTATTAATTTCAGGTATTTGCTGGGGAAAAAAACCCTTTCGTTTTCCATATAATCCAATTAGAGTGGAGATTATTCCTGCAGGCTCCTGACAGAGTGTTGATTGCCAATCAAGGTTTCTAGGTCACCTTTTCTTATCAGTCTGAGGTATTCAGTGTGTTTCAGATTCACAACTCCTGCAAACCTTTGTTCGTGGGGTTTTTTTCCCCTCTTTTGCTTTGAGTTGGACATACATCTGTTCAAGGTGATAAAATGATTCTGAGGAGTAAGGACTTTGCTGTTTTCCTTTCCAAGTCCCTACTGATATGTGGGCATTAAAGTAGTACTCCTTTTAAATAGCACACAAAATACCCAGCAAGAACAGACAAACATGCGAAAAACCTCTTTCTCTCCTTTATCAAGAGACTTCTCTTACACTTTTTCTTACTCCAATATGAAATGAATTCAAGAAAAGTGAGCAGCTTATTAGCAACTTGGAAAGAGAAGAGTTAAGTAAAGCTCTTACTCTTTTGATTGGCCTCATATTCCCTGTTTCTTGATCTGAGTCATTCCAAAGAAAAGACCGACCTCATGAGAAGGTACAAACTGTTCTTTGGTCACTTGAATTTGGCAGAAAATGACAAAAACAGGTAATAAACCCCAGTTGTGACAGTGGATGACCCAGAAATATGTTTCTTAGTTTTGCTGGACTAAGAGTTTGTGATGGATGTGTCATGTTGTGCTGGAGACTCTGTAATCCTAAATGAGTATTTGATTTGTAGTGTCTGGAATCCTGTTGCCAGTTGCATACCACCATGAGGCGTCCATGTGCCACATGTGTGACTTGACAGTGATTTAAAGTCATGGTTTCTAAAGTCAAGTAATACTTTTTGCCCAAGAAAGTTGTAAATGCTCCATCCCTGGTGGTGTTCAAGGCAGGTTGGACAAAGCTTTGGGTGACATGGTTTAGTGTGAGGTGTCCCTGCCCGTGGCAGAGGGGTTGGAACTACATGAGCTTAAGGTCCTTTCCAACCCTAACTATTCTATGATTCTACAGTTCAATGCCTCTGAAGTGTTTTCTTTATTTCCACTGATGTTTTATCTTTTCACAGATAATTGTGTTTCAAACAACAAGTACAATTCTCTCTCTTTTCCCTAAAAAAGTTACAAATATCACAAAGGTTTAACTTGATCATTTATGTAGAGATCTTCCTCAAGAGCATTTGAGTTTTAGGCCATGGATCATCTTTAAGAGGGCTAAGTGCCTGTGATGGCAGCTTTTTATTAGAGTGATAAGAAACAGCACTGTTCATGATAAGAATTCCAGTTTTAGTTGAGACACAGGAGTAGAAGGTTATGAGCAGAGTGTGTGTTCTCCCTTTGCTGCAGTTACAGTGAATCCTTTCTGGTTTCACCCTCTGCTTGTATTTAAACGTTGTCAAAACAAGTCTTCACAACCACCCAGTTTGTGATGGTGTTTGACTGTTTCTCATTTCTTTCTTGCAGCAATGTGCCTAGTGTTGGGAGTTTGGCCGACCAAGACTATCTTCAGATGAACACTCCTCAGATGAATACACCAGTGACACTAAATAGTACTGCTCCAGCCAGCAACAGTGGCGCAGGAGTTCTGCCGTCACCAGCAACTCCCCGCTTCTCTGTCCCTACCCCTCGCACGCCCAGGACCCCAAGGACTCCTAGAGGTGGGGGTACTGCGAGTGGTCAAGGATCTGTAAAATACGACAGCACAGATCAAGGTTCACCTGCTTCTACCCCTTCTACGACACGACCGCTGAACTCAGTGGAGCCAGGCACCGTCCAGCCCATCCCGGAAGCCCACAGCCTCTACGTCACCTTGATTCTCTCAGACTCCGTGTTGAACATCTTCAAGGACCGTAACTTCGACAGTTGTTGTATATGCGCCTGTAATATGAATATTAAAGGTGCAGATGTTGGCTTATACATCCCGGATTCATCCAATGAGGATCAGTACCGGTGCACCTGTGGCTTTAGCGCTATTATGAACCGCAAACTTGGTTACAACTCCGGGCTCTTCATTGAGGATGAGCTGGATATTTTTGGCAAGACCTCAGACATTGGCCAGGCTGCAGAAAGACGACTGATGATATGTCAGAGCAACCTGATCTCTCAGATGGGTGAGGGAGCCAGAAGAACCCAGGAACCTCCAATGAGCCTCCTCCTCCTCCTCCAGAATCAGCACACACAGCCCTTCACATCGCTGAGCTGCTTGGATTATATGTCCTCCAACAACCGTCAGACGCTCCCGTGCATGAACTGGAGCTACGACAGGCTACAGGCAGACAGCAACGACTCCTGGGTAGAATGCTTCAATGCCCTGGAGCAAGGCAGGCAGTACGTGGACAACCCCACTGGTGGGAAAGTGGACGAAGCCCTCGTGAGAAGTGCCACCGTACATTCTTGGCCTCACAGCAATGGTATGGGCCCAAACAGATTTATGTCTTTTCCTTTGAATTTTTTCATGACTTCTCTAAATTTGTTCAAAACTTCCCCATCATGAGCCACTTGGTCTTATGTGGGAGATGACATGTATAGAAATGTTCATAGAATCCCAGCCTGGTTTGGGTGGGAAGGGACCTTAAAGCTCATCCAGCTCCAACCCCTGCCACAGGCAGGGACACCTTCCACTAGAG
>JANHGB010033699.1:0-15456 GCA_026283785.1 Coracopsis vasa
TGGCCAACCTGGCCTTGAACACTGCCAGGGATGGGGCAGCCACAGCTTCTCTAGGCAACCTGTGCCAGTGCCTCACCACCCTCACAGTGAAGAATTTCTTCCCAATATCTAATCTAAATCTCCCCTCTGTCAGTTTAAAGCCATTCCCTCTTGTCCTGTCACTACCTGCCTTTGTAAAAAGCCTCTCTCCAGCTTTCATGTCAGCTTCTTTAGGCACTGGAAGCTGCTCTAAGGTCCCCCTGGAGCCTTCTTTTCCACAGGCTGAACAAGCACAGCTTTCAGAGGACCCCAGAGCTCAATGCAGTACTCCAGGTAGAGCCTCATGAGAGCAGAGGAGCAGAATCCCCTTCCTGGACCTGCTGGTGATGCAGGAAGGGGTCAGCATCTTCCCTTCCTCCACCATGTCAGCAGGACAGACACACGGTCTAGGCCAGTTCCTTTGCCCAGGCCGCCGGTGCTTTCCCTGGCTAGCACTGAAGCAGCAAACCAGCCATCTGGCACTGCCAGCTGTAAGCCCATATCATAGTGGTACACTGGCCAAGCTCTTTACTAGTCTGTAACTCCATCTCTAGTTTGTTCAGCATTGTTACACCCACACACGCGTACGAATGCCCAGGAGCATTCTGTGGGAGTGGTATTCCCTGTGCAACTCATACCAACAGGCACACTGCCCTAGACAGTATATCTTATATCAGGAGAAGTTTAGGGAGGGACTTGAGTTTCATACTCCTAAGAAACATTTGGGAGGGGGAAGAGGGGGGGAACTGGAAGAAGAGGGGAAGCTGAGCTTTACCATGTACAATATTTGCTCTTGAGTCCGTTCGATACTGCTTGCTTGCTTCATGGAGATCTGATGCAGTGATAAGTGGGTGATGCACAGTAACGTTACTTAGAGCGAGCATCTAAAAATAAAGCAGCAGACATTTTAGCTACAACTACATTGTGCCAGGAAGGTTTTCCAGGCTTAGAACTTTAAAGCCTTCTCACTGGAGGACATAAACACTCATTACCTTGTTTATATTCATTTCAGTGCATTAGCATACTTTAGTGACTGCTGACTCACAACTGGTTTAAACACACCTTTGAGACAGGGAGCCCAAAGTGCCAAGAAAGTGCCTGAAGGCACCACTCAGGTTACAGAATAGGAGCGACCCCTTCAGAGCACTTGCTAAAGTCTCATCTTCTTACAATATGAAGACATTTAGCTACCTGCCACAGGAAGCAAGTTTTGAACAAGTGTGAATTAATAGATAGTTAACTGATCTCTTCTACCATGGCCCTTCCAAAGCTCTGGATTAGCCCCAAGGCACACTGCAGCAGCAGGCACACTGCAGCGGCCTTCACTTGCTCTTCAGGACTTTAGCTATCTGCCTTGTAAATACTTTGTGGACAAAATGAAAAACAAATGTTTTTAGTGACTACTTCCTACTTTTGCAGGTCTGTGTGATGAAAAACTTAATTTCACTGAGGTCTTTCACCATGAACATCCAATGCTATCTACCACCAGTCTTTCCCCATCCTCTTTCTCTCCTTACACATGGGGCTCAAGAAGAGCCTGTTCAGATAGATAGATAGCCATTGGCTTTTTTCTGGCATTCACTCAAGCCACAGGGACAGAACTGGGTGCCCTTAACTTCAAAATAATCTGCAATCTTGTAACAAACTCCAGTAAAGAGAAGACTACCCAAAAGAGGGCTTGGATCATGCTCTCGGTTTCAAAACTAAAGCAGGAAGTCTATGATCTAGTTTTTGGAGTGACTGTAAGCCCAGCACTGGGTAAAGCTGTCAGCACTGAAGACTCCAAGATGAGCCCACCACTGAGCAGAAGGTTAAAATCTAAATCCTTATACCACATAGGATACACAGGTATGTTCAGTGGGGTTTTCACACCTGACAGAAACACAGAGATTTTAAGATGGTTAAAGATAAACTCTTTGGTAATCAATGTTAGTGCATTCATATTAACTGTACTAAGAAACAGAAGTATGGGAAGGCAAGTTTTGAGAGAAATAACCATCTGAGAGAGCCTGACCATGCGTTAAGCTTCAGCTCATTTGTCCTGACAGCAGGAAGTTGACCATCAGCATTACTTCCTACTTACTGAACACAGAATTATTCTCTCTAACAGGGGAGCAGCAGTCTAATTTTTCCCCACACAGTGGAGGCAGCTTTCCTTTCACCCCTAACATAACTGGGAAATGTTGAAGATACCAACTGCAGTTTTGAAAGCTTCCTCAGGCCCTTGGTGCCAGATAATGTAATCACTTGGAAGACAAGCATTAACTTCTGTCTCAGTATTTTCTAGGGATTAGTAGCCTCAAGCTTCCAGCATCTAAAGATTTAAAAGATTAAGATCACATTTCCCGGACCAGCGTCGCGGTAATGGACAAATTCAGGACAGCATCTGGGCTACCTAAACTGCTCCATGTATCAAACCAGCTCTGGAAAACAAAGCGGTGCCTAATCAAACAGTTCATAAAGTGATTTTATCTGATACTCTGCGTAAGAAGAAATTGGAAGTAAGAAAAAAAAACAAAAGCATTTGCTCTGTGTGAATAACGAGACTTTAGGCATATGGGAACACTTTTATTGAAGAGGTACCCAGGAGCAACCAGTCCATAAAGGCAAGTAACCTTGTATCGCAGCAAGGGCAATGGCTTAGAAAGAAAGAGGAGTGAAAAAAGGGACGACAACAACAAATATTTTGGCTTTAAGTGACAGTTATTCAACTAAAAGCAGTTCTATAAAAGCACTGTGCAGATACCTACATAGAATTATGCTAGAGCAGCTCAAGACACAGGCAAGGAACACCGACACACCCTAACAGCGCCAGCAGGATGACAAAGCAGAGAGCAGAAGGTGATGCAAGAACACAGTTAAGCCATGGTAGTAAAAAAATGGCGCCAAAATTTATTGATCTTTGAAGATAACAGACACTGATGAAGAGCAGCAGATTCAGTACAGGGACAGATTTAGGGAGAGGAGGAATATTTAGGTGCAACAACAGACTTCCACGTAGCAAAAGCAGGTTTCAGTACAAGCAGTTCCCAGGATTCACCAGCAATCAAAAAGAATCTCGGAAAGGAAAAAACAATTTGAAAGTATTTCACCTGCAGTTTTGCTTTATACATTGAAATGCCTGGCAAAAGTTATTTTAAATGCCAGAAGACTGGGTTGAAAGACACAAGTGTTGTTTGCCAGTTACTGAAAAGCAGGAAGATACTATATACACATCCAAATACGTACCAAGAGCAAGTGAAGTGAGCGCAGGTCTTTACTGTAGTGAAAAAGGTTCTGCAGCACATCCTGCACAGTTTTATCCTCTGAGAGATGCTAACAAATTAAGAAAAAAAAAAAAAGAAAAAAAGAAAAGCAGTACTTTAATTGTCTCAGCAAATATTTCCTATTCACCTGAAAAAATACAGTCAGCTGAATTTCAGGAAGAGCTCACATTACATGTGACGATGCAGTTCTTTGTGTCTAACCTTAACTTTCTGGTCTTCTAATTTTACCTCCGGACTTGAATAAGCAAAGTTCCCTATCACAATTTATTATTCTATATCAAACTCAAATAGTGAAAGGAAATACTAATCTGAGGTAAAGGCTTTGCATTTATTAACTGGTTTTATTTTAGAAGTTTTACTAAAACCAAATATAAAGAGCTTTAAATACCTGAACATTAGTATTCCATTTTTGTGCAAAAGACTCGTCGGGAAATTCAGCAGGAAGAGCAAGCTGTTCCTTGAATATCTTAATGTATTGTTTAAAATCAAAAGAATTCATCAAATATATCTGTCGGTGAGAGAACCTTGACTTTACTCTCTTCTCCAAGAGCTCCAGAATATCCTTGGTAAAAAAAAAAAAAAAAAAAAGTACAAATAATAATGAAAAAGAGTAGCTGCATTTAATGCATTCTTTGCTAGAATGAAAACTACAAAACACCAAAGTATATCCTGTTTAAAAAAAAGGAATTATTAAATTCTCAGGCTTGAAATGTTCTAGCAAGACCTTTGCTAATTATTATAATCCATGTGCCCCAAAACATTCAATGATTGGCCACTCACCCAAATCACGTGCTGCACTACATCACACAGGCTAATTAGTTGCTAGGATACCCAGCAAAATTTCTCCATTGATTATGCAAATATTTCAGTTACTTAAGTCTGCATTCAGGATGTTTTAGCCACTGTGGCTCTAGACCAGTTGTCTAGTTAGTAGATACAGAGGTTGGCAGCTGTCAGTTCATGTGCCTTTTGTCAGACCAAAAGAATCCAGCTTAAAAATACCCCGAAAGACTTAAGAGCCAGTATTTTCTTCCAGGATTGTCACACAGAACTAAGCAGGTCTGCCATCAAGATGTCAGTGTAAGGGAGAAAAGCTTACTTTCCTCAGAACGTACAGCAATAGATGGCATCAAAAACAAGCTGTGGGGTTCATCCTGAGAAACCCAGTACTATTACCCTACCTGATATTGGCACAGAAGGACTGCACTCCTAGTTACTAGGAATTTTGGGTGGTCCTTCTTGGTTTTTTAAGGGTTTAATGTGCATTGGTTTCAGTGTTTTTATTTCCACTAAAAAAAAAATAAAAATAAAAAAAAAGGCTTTAAGAATACTGAAGCTCCTCACCAAAAGGGAGCAGTAAGTGTAAATAGAGAGCCAACAATGCAAAATACAAAGACACCTTTGGATTTAGAAATCACAAGCAACAAGAGACCAGTGATTTAAGAAGAGCTCAGAAGCAACAGTTATCACCACAACCATGGTATGGCTTCTGAAGACTCCACCCTGACTCCATTCCAAAGCAGAGCAATACGGGGTTCTAAACAATGCGTGATGAGGATACCAGACTCAGGACAGTAATCACAGAATCACAGAAGTGTTTGGGTTGGAAGGGACCTTAAAGCTCATACAGTTCCAAGCCCCCTGACACAGGCAAGGACACCTAATAGACCAGGTTGCTCAAAGCCCCATCAAAAAAGACTGGACTTTACTAAATCAATTATTAACTACTCTATTAACTTTCAGCAATGTGCCCAGCTAAATATCACCAAAGCCCAACCAACCCGAGATTTAGGCTGCAATGGAAGATTTTAATCATTCTTTTTGTCATAACCCAGCTATCTTTACCACCAATCCAGTTTACTGAGAAAAAAAGTATAATTTTTATAAAGTATCAACTTCCATAGTGTCAAAAAAGTCATCATTTCACAGTATATGCAAAATCTGTTCACAGTTCCCTACAACGTTATTGTAAATATCACAGCAAGTTTAACATGGATCCTAAACCCATTTTGAACATAGTCATTTTATAGCAATAGTGCTCTACTGAAGTGTTTGTGTAAAAAAATTCCTTGTCCCCAGAACAATGTTTTAAACAATTTTTTAATACCATTCTGTTCCTACCAACTGCTGACCAAGAAACTGCAATGCCCAGGAGCCTCTCCAAAGAGGGAACAACAGTCCCTGCTAATATAAAACAGCCACATGGATAAAAATACAGCTCTCCTGCGGTAATACAGGACCACAGCCTTGTGTCTCCTTAGAAATGTAAACCTGCTGGCCTAGCAGTGCAAAGGAAGGCTCTGCAGTATTTTGGTTAGCCAAGTTTGCTCTCAGCACAAATTACTGTATTTTTTTTTTAATCACCCTTACTCCCCTTCCCAGTTCTAAAGTCAGAAAAATGTATAATAACAGTCTCTTAGTAAACTAAGCAAGGCTCCAGGAGAGGAGAAAACATCCCAACTAAGGCAACAGTCTCTTTAAAACAGCTGAAAACACTGAATGATAGAGTGCTGTTTCTTACCTGCCTACATGTAAGTCCAATAACTGTTACCGGAGTCTGGGCTGACTGTGATATATCAAAGAGGTTATAGAGCAGCGTCTGGTTCTTGTGATGAACAAACAAGTCAAATTCATCCAGTATAAACAAGACCGGGCAACTGCTAGTTCGATCTCCTGAGACAGCAATTTGAAAAGTTAGTCTGGTAACTTCATCCTTAGGCTTCCATCTCTGCAGCTCTCACAAACTCCCAGTTTAACAACTTACATTATTTTCTTTTAGCTTGTCATTAAGCCCTCCTTTCATTTAAGTACTGCTACAACAGTAGAAACAAAAATACACAGAAAAATTGATAAGGTTTTGTATTATTCTGCCAAGCATAATTTCTGGTTGCAAGGGAAGGCAGACTTTTATGGTTGTTGTGTTGTTTTTTTTTAAAAAAGCACTATTTTCAATAGCTTCAATCTGGATAAAAGAATCTGTGATCATCACATGCAAGCCTTTACAACCTCAGTTATGTTAAGTGTATGTTTGTTTGGGGTTATGTATGGTTTATGTTATTTTGTAACCATAACAAGTTCTTGGGCTAGGTCTCTTCATAACACTTATACAAGTAGATGAACACACACATATATGCTAAGTTTTCATTCAAATGACAAACATGCATACACACTATTTCAGAACAGGGGCTACTAGTACCTACCTTTCCTTAAAGCTTCAAGAAGGAATGCAAGATTTTCAGCAAAACTGCCCTATACAGAGAAGAAAAATGTTTCACAAGAGATTTTCAATGTCATTCTCAGAACTGTGTAGCTATGTCCAGCTCAGGCACGTAACAAAGGGCATCTCCTTCTAAACCCCTGCTCTCAAAAACTTACAATGTTATTTCATGTTGTATAATCATCATCTCTACAGGACAACAAAACGGGGAGTTAACCCTATACTGATCCACTTCTTTCCAGTCTGAAAACCCCAAACTAATTGCCTCAGACAGGCCAAAATTAGCGATCAGAAGAATGTCTACGATAAGCTAACTTTGTGAGCACCATTATTTTTCCTTAAATAGCTAATGCACATGCATTTTCCCTCTACACACACACAAAAACTGACAAAGTGTTCCACTGAGAAACATCAGTATGCAGCTTTTTAATCTGCAACCTTGTTAGACAGATCAAAGCGTCAAACATTCACGACAGACAACAATGGATTTCTATGACCACCCTGCTTCAGTTACACACATTTACACTCTGAAGTACACAGGGTGTGAGATGGGAAGTAACTACAACTGAAGACCACAAGCCAAATCAAAGAAGGCAGAAAAGCCAATTAACTGTCCAAATGTAAATTGTAGAAGCTAAGATAGGAAGTTGAAGAGGGGACAGACATTCCTGCAAATCAATATGTTTCTCTGCCCATGTGCAACCAAAAGTTAAGAGTTTAAAGTAGTACTCCACAGTAATGTAATGGACAAAATTACAGGAGAATTAAGCATATTTAAGTCCAGCTTTGCATCCAACATTTTTGGAGGTGGAACTGTGGACTTTGAAAGGTTGTTCCAGTTCTCTGTTGAAAGGACAACTCATTCAAATGACTATGCTGAAATTAAATACTTGCCGTTTCCTTTTGTTACTGCTGATGTATTTGGGAAAATTTTAGCTTATGATCAGAAAGGGTTCTCCATTCTCTGTATCTAAAATCATTTGGGATAAGTAAGAAACCAAAGCACAGCCCATGAAATAAGCATTTCCAAAAGATAATAAAGCCTAATAACTACAATCTTGTATTCTACACTGCCTCCAACCTAGTTCTGTTTTCTTAACTGAAACAGTAACATCTTGCTTTAGCTTTCCAAATGCAACTGATGAAAATAAACCTCATCTATTGCAACTCCACCTTTCACTCCTCTCCTAACTCTGCTTTAACCACTTGGATTGGTATTATACACGACTCTCAAATACGTTAACTCCGTCAATCTCACAGGCCCTATCCAGGAGCTCAAAAGGACGTTCTGTCACATCAGAAGATGGCTCTCAAAAATACTCATTAAATATAATCTGAAGCACTTCAGTTATTCTCTTTACTACTGACTTCAGTACTAATGTAAATGAGTCAAAGCCCATTCAGTCTCAACAGCTGCAGACTATAAAGCCAGTTTTCTAGGCAAAGATTTTTGAAAGATATAAGCAAAGAGTATAATAAAGTTGACACTTACAAAAACTTTATCCCCAACTACATTTTCCAGGTTCAACTGTCTGGTGATTTCCTTCAGGGCCACTTTATCATTAGTTTGCAGAAGCCCTGAAAGAAAACATTTTTTCATCAATTGGCAGTTCTTCACTCCAAGAGACCACGTCTACTGCCACTGGAACCTTATCCAGAAGCTTCTCTCGATTTCCAGCCTTACAAAGCTATGTCTTTTTATAAATTAAGACTAAACAGCAATTTGCTATATGTAAGAAGAAGTCACAAGACCTGGGTCACAACTGAACTGATTTTTAGCATTTTGATAAGTCATTAAAAGCACAGAAGTTCTCTTTATACAGAAAGATACGAAATAAGGCATTTTGGAGCTCACAGACAAATGCGTCCATAACTGAGGAGAGATTATAATTGCTGAAACCAAAATTTTTGTTTAGTACATAAAATAGAAGCAACCGAATGTAATGCGACATTTGAATAATGTTGTATTACTGACCATTCAGACGAACTTCCAAGAGGTTCCCTCTAACTTGTTTCATTTCCTTAAGCTCTTTTAAGACACGATTTAATAACTAAGGAAATAAAAAAGAAACAAAAGAAAAAAAACCCCACCATTATTTCTTTAGAAGGAGATTAGTGTAGTAACAATAAGTGTACAAATTGATTATTAGCAGATAGGAAACAGTACATGCAGTTTCATTAAGTAACAATGTTTTTGAGTACTTTCAAGACTAAAATACTGAAATGAAAACTTCACATTCATTGTCATGACTGTAGCAATTACATTTGTTCATTCTGAATTAGTAAAGAAATGTAACAATTACTACAGTAATTTAGTCACTCATTTTGGGGACTAATATCTAAGGCTTTTGACTTAATCCAAAGAAGCTTTATGAGTTTGAGATGTGAGAGAATTTGTCTCGAGTTATTATTCAGTTTCACTGCCCCATTAGATGCTGCGGAACAAAAATCTTTGTTTAACTCTTTAAAGACAGTATGCTTTTGCCGTTCCTCTTTAAGTCAGGAAGCATGAAACAGCACATAATTACATCAACTATTGCTTATAAAACTTAGGGGTCCCAAATTTACAGTCCATCAAGAACTTGTTCTTGGCAAAACTTTCTAGAAACTTGTATTAAAATACATATACAGAGATGAAATGTTAACTTCTTATACACTTGTTACGCTTTGCTTTTGCTTCCTCAGCTAAGAATTTACAGCTCCCATGTATGTGTATGTATACATACATATTTAGTTACATACACACATACAATTTGCTTGTCTCTAGCAGTCTTTTTTGAAAACTAACATCTTTCACTTGACATAAAATAAGAAAATAATTCGTTTTACATGTGTGATTTGTTTACTTATATTCTGGCAGGAAGGATCACAAATTTTGATCTTCACTAGTCTTACGTAAAAGGTTTGGGAAAAAAACCACCTTTAAGTAACAAAAATAGTTTAAATAATAAAAATCGTTAAAATTAAAGTATTATTTTAAGTAATAGTTTTAGTGATTGGGGGGCATGTTAGATGGATCATTCTGTTGTGGGTTTTTAAAAACCTTTATCATGTACTCCAATTTGCTTGCAGTATAGAGCTCGTCCCTACTTTTCTATTGAAACTGTATTTAAAAGCAGATATAGTTAGACTCCTACTACAGATGCCAATATTTACTATATGGAAACGCTGAATAAAAACCCGTATGTACTTGGTTTCTCAAGTTTATGCCCAATAAGGAGATGCCATTCATTCAGGTTAGCCCTTTAAGCAACAATCTCAATAGTACCTTGAATGTCTACACTGTAAATAATAACAATTTAAAAACTATTTTCTGTACCATAAGAGCATGTGTTGCTTACGTACAAATCTGTAAACCTAATAAAGAAAAACTAAACCCCAGTTCAAGAAGAACAGAAAGTACATAGGTAGAGGAATCCTTATTTGCTATCAGTTTATCAACTCTTTCCGCACCACCACACCATAGTATTTTGGCAATTATTCTTCTGAAGTGCCATGGGTAACAGAAGGTAACAATACTGAATCCTTTTGAAATGTAAAACAAAAAAGCTATCAACAAATTGGCAGAATGATTGGGTTCAGCTCTGTCATGGATATGTTTACCACCTATTAATTTATATACTATTCAGCTATATTTAAAAAAATGAAGGCCACTTGCTTTAGCACCTGGGGAGATCTCTGAAGTAATTTTTGTAATTTTTCAATCCTAAATACTTTTTGCAGTAATAGCCAACCTATTCATCAAATTATATGCTCATAAAAGACTTTACTGTTTGCACAATATTAAAGTATATAACCCTTGGATGTCAACCCTTCACACGTCTCAACTAAAAAGAGTTTCTTTAAAACACAAAACCTACACTTTTAAACTAGAACTACCATACATTATTCTACCTCCAAGCAATTAAGGTAACAATGTTCTTCAACGTGTTTAAACCAGGATTAAGGTACTTTACCCTCTATAGATACAAACAGCTATAGTTGTATCCATCCCTCAATCTACTCCTTTCGCAGTTTTTGGATGCCTTTTCAGTCATATTTACAGGACAGGCCCAACAGCAATAGCAGGTTAACTTGTAAAGAGTACGCAAAACATGGCTTTAACTGCAAAGATGAACTCCTTTGTGGCAGGAACCACAGAGACTGCAATAGGAGAAATGCTGAAAGGAGGCAGAATCCATGATGTTGTCAGGTCACGGAAAGACAAATGACAACTTGTTCTGATAAAATTATTTCCATTTTACATGGTTTGGGTACCTGTGGTGTGTCACAAAACCTGGTGAAGACACAAAAAGAATTCCAAAACCAGACATACTTCTGCAAGTCACTGTGAGGATGGGCCAGTACGTGTTTTTGTCAGCTGCACATGAAGCTGTTCTATTTTACAGAATCAGCAGGAACTCAGCATTTGAAAAATTTCAGAAGATTGTTCAGAAACCAATTTCTCCCTTTGTTATTCAACAGAATTAGCTCACAAGAAGTCCTAGATTGTTCTGAAATTGCATGTAAAAAATTAGCAATTCTCCCTTTACAAACAGGTGGAGATGAAAATCTAGCTCTAAAACCTCCCAAGACTTCATTGAGGCCATCTAACTCGTGCTTAATTTGACCTCATGTAAACTTTTAATACATGTTTATACCGCAGTCTTTCCTGATCCTCGGGGTCCAATAATGAGGGCAGAATTACTTTCTCCATGAACTGTAGTCCGTTTCAGCAGATCCAGCAGATGTCTGTGTTGACAACAGCAATAGGTTAAACAACATTCACTGAAACTACAGAAAATTCAAAGACTCCTTAGAACATGAGAAAACTTGACACTTTTCAACTTGCTCTCAGAGCTAACACTCAGGGCATGCAAAATGGAAGACAATAAAGTACAAAAGGCCGAGCGACCAGATCTCTTAAAACAGTTTAAAATATTAAAACATGCAGAAGTCGGGAGCATCACTAATTAATAAACTTCTGTCATTCTGCCCCATGAAAGGACAGACTTCAATAACTACTTCTTCCTTAAAAAAAAATTAAAAATGGAAGATTGCCTTCTGTGATACCACTACAGTACACAAAAAAAAAAAAAAACAACCACAAAGACTGGCAAACAGACTGAAGGAAAGCCTTGACACCAGCAAAAATTAATATTCTAGTGGAATATACTCATTTTGACAACCTTCACGAAACTGATTATATGCTAAATTTAGGTATTCAAAGCTTGTCAATGGTAACAGCAATACTGAAATTCAAATTCATATTCTATTCCCATCCAAAAGAACGAAAAACAACTCTAAATTATCTTCTGATAGACTTATTGCACAGTACCACATTTAAAGTACTTAAAAAACTACTGACACTTTCAATTCCCAAATACTTACAAATGCTGGGTTTTTTTCTGTGGTTGTTTTTTTTTGGGGGAAGGGGGCGAGGGGGTGTTTGTTTTTCTTAGAATATTGACATTATGCAATCGCTTCTAAAGGAGTGATAAAGCCATCATGTAACAGTTGTAGCAAATGCATGTGGGTTTACTCACTGTTTGGGAACTACCTATAGCAAAGAGCCCAGATACATCTTCAGAAAGAAAATAAGAGTTGGGAAGTTCCTCATGGTTTTTCTCCAGTTCAATTCACCAACGGTGGTGTATTAAGCAGACGACAGTCTCTAAACTGTTGTTCAGAATTCCAATATGAAGGGTGGAGGCTCATTGTGTAGAATACTAACATCATAGAAATACATTTTCTCACAACATGCCTATGTGAGCTCTGCCTACATATGACACCACACTTAATACACTAACGGCAGAATTGTTATTTTCCTTTTTCTAACAGAAAGGAAACTAATGCTCACATCATGTGATTCAACTTGCATAAAGTTACTCTTGGAAAAATTGATGTAAGTCAAGTTCTTTAGAAATACATTTTTTCAAAAATTGTCCCTTCTTCCTAACTTTAACCTCCACATCTGGATGACCCCAAGAAGTTTTGAACATGGGTCTCTACTTCAAGAAACATAATGTTGGCATCCAACATTTAAGATTAACTTTTAACGCAGCTTACCAATAAACAGGGGGAAATCTAAAGTAAAAATAAAGATTCACAACAAGAGAATTAACATTTTTGCTTGTTCAGGTCATTAAATATAGCCTTAGAATATGCACTAGAAGTATTTTTCAGGCTCAAAAATAACATTTCAGGAATTACAGATTTGAAACAAGGACAAAAACACGAAAATCAGAGCAACAGTTGTATAAACTTAAAATCTGAGGCAAACAATTTTTAGAAGCACTGCACTGTAAGCCATTTAAGCCTGTATAATTTAGAAAAACAGAGGCAGCAGAAAATTCTAACTCCATCTCATTATTTTCTACTCTTGTTAAAGTCAAAATTACTTAGTCTGCTCGCCCACCTGTACTGATGTTCAATCCCAAACAGTTTTCCAGCAGCACAACGGTGACAGAATCTTTCACGTAAGATTTTCTGCACCTACGGATACAGCACAAGAAAGACTGCTTGGAGCTTCAAATACCAGGATGTACCAATAATGTAATTACAGCAATAAACCCATAGGAAGAACATGGAAATTTTAATTGTCATCACTGATACAGGGGTCTTGAAAGTAAGAATAACACTGCAGCAGGCAACAATATTTTACAGACTCCTATAGCACAGAAGAGAAAATTCAGCTAAAAAATAGCAACGTATGCCTTTGGTCTCTTCTGTTACAGTTCCTTTCCTTCACCACCCAAAGAGATGTTACACTTGTCACCAGAATGATGCCAGTAGTTCATCTAATTTGTAGTTCTAACTTCCTGTGTAATACAGGCAAACAAACATTTACCAGCTGACTGAAAGAACACATAACCCACTTCATTATTCCCCAAAATCCTCAGTGAATATGTTTTTTGTACCGCTCACAACACCACTGCAGCCTATCAGAGTAAAATATTGGTATCAAATTTATAGTTACTTCGAAGATTCAGTTCGGACACCTTCTAACACTTGGCTAATTTATCATTTATGATGTAACTATCACCATCAGCTTTCAGCAGTTTTGGTTTAAAAATAAACACGTGGATGCATCTCCGTGAAGTACTCCTCAGTAAGTCTAAATAATGGACAGAAGATGGAAACCTGTTTTGCTAATAATTCCACCTTAAGAGATTAATTTTTAGTATGAGCTGTACTTGTCTGATTTTTCAGTTACTTCTTCTTCTACTAAAGCTTTACTGATTTAATTTCCAGATTTATTCTGTTTAGTGAATAATATAAGCAGTCAGCATTGTCCATTCACAAGTGAAAAGGTTTTCCACCTGTAAAGGGATTTTATAAGTAAACGAAGGAAAGATTAAAATATAAGAAACCACTAAACCAGAAGTAATTCACTACAAGATTCATCACAGTTTTTAAGCAGCCATTTTCAGGAAACAGAAGAATAAAGGTTAAAAAAAAATTTAAAAAACTGAACTGAAAACTAATTTGGTAGCTGCTGTCCTGCCTCACATAAGCTGTTAAAAACAAGCCACCTAGATCCTGATTCACCTTGCAAACTGGGAGATATAGAATCTGATTAGGTAAAAATAGATTTATGCAAATCTGCTGTTACAAATCATAGCAAAAGCTCAAGACCATCCTTTACTGTTTTTATTAAGACTCCAAAACGTAGATCATTTATGCAATACTTGAAGCAAACAAACATCAGGTGAGAAGCTGAAATACAGAATGTAAATACAAAAAAACATTTAGAGCCCTAGAAATTACATTGTGCATCTGTATATGTCTCTTTAACTGCTCTAGTAAAAAATTACAGAATGACATGGATGGCAGATGAAGGAAAAGTTTCAGAACTTAAAAACAAAGTCAGCCACTAAAGATGTTACTAACCTGTGAAATGCATTCTCCATTTGCTCCACCACTCTCCTTCACCTTACGCTTACTCATTGCAGAAGGCTTGATCTTTAAATAAGAAAAAGAACATAAAGGTTATACTACATAATATGTCTTTCCACATAAGGTTAATCAGAAATTGTATTTTGATGTTACTAAACTAAATCAAATATAACCAACAAAAACTAGTTAGTTCTTAATGTCAAAGAACTTATGTTGCAATAAACATCTTTTCTTAGCTGATAAAGATGCGGTAAATTCAAATTACTAGCGAAAAAGACCCGAAACATTTAAAGGATTTTTAATTCACTTCTGATTAGGCTAAATGCATGTTTTCATACAACTTCTGAAAGCATCCGCTTTAGGATGCTTTTCAATGCAACACAAACAGTGCTAAGGCAACTAATAGGCCAGAATTCAAGGTCTGCCATCAAGTTCCTAATGGCAATGATTATTCTCAGGAGGCATGCCAAGGTTCACTAAGATGGCACAGCTACACGGAAACTGATCTCTCACAGAACCGGGAGTAGCGTTTGCAGCATTTACGCTTTAGGTACATCACTGTGAACCACCACATCGATACTCTCCGAGTAAGCTGTACTAACAAGTGACATTTGTACACCGTCCGACCAAACACCAGGCGTAACTCATGTGTTTTAAATGTGTTTCAGGTAGTTCAGAACAGTATTCTTCTGTAGCTGGAACAAGATACAGGCACATGGTAACGTGTTAAGTCACAAGATTTAAGTTTTGACATTACCAATCGGCTACCCATGCTTAAACTGGTGCAGCTTATAATAACCAGTGTCTCCCTAAACAAGATAAGCAAAAGCCAATCCTCCTTCTCCGTGCTAACAAAAAGCTTCCAAGACTTTTTCCACAACAATTTATGCTTATTTTAGCACAGCCGCTTCTCTCAGTTTTGCTCTCTCTGTTGTAAAGCCAACACCGTTCCGCCCCTCGCATAGCAACTATGGCCCCAAAGGACGAGACCGGATGCTAAAAAGCCCACATAAATGAAGTCATCACTGCGAAATCAGACATGAGAGAGCGCAGGGCACGTAAACACAAAGCAGAGAC
>JANHGB010033703.1:0-23819 GCA_026283785.1 Coracopsis vasa
CCATTTTCCCCTTCTTGAAAATGGGGGTTATATTTCCCTTTTTCCAGTCATCGGGAACTTCACCTGACTGCCATGATGTCCATTTAAAACCTCCATCAGCTAAACTTCAGCACCCTAAGCTTGCCCTTTATGATACAGTCTAACCACATGAACAGACAATACCACTCAAATATCCAGATCAGATTCAGATCTCATCTGAAATGCCAGACAAAGTAGGCAAGGCTGAAAATGGAACTGATGAGTATTTGCAGTCTTACTTCACTCTCCATAACTAGACTGTATCTTAAATACTTCATTCTGCCTGTTCTATATGGCTTATTCTTTATTCCATGGGCTTATAGTTTGTTAACAGTCACAGTGACACTTGTGCAAATGGAAGACAAACTTCCAAACTTTAACAAAAGAAATCTCAAAGAAAATCTTATCTATTGAACAACTTTGCCTAAGGTGTTTTAAGACATATTGCTTGGAAACTGGGGTCAGAAGCAGAAGTTTGAGTATTTCATGGACTGAAAGAAATGTCAGGTTAGGAGCCAAGTCATTACAGTACTGGAAAAAAAGAATGAATACTTTATCTTGTCTGAAGATGGATCAAGTCAAAACCATACCCATCAGAAAAGAAATAAAAAAGTAAAGGAAAAAACCCCACAATAATTCTTGCAGAGATATGTAACATAAACTACTTTCACTTGTGGACTTCCTAAGCTACTTTTTTGATTTAAATTCCAAATCACTGAGGTTCTTAAGCATACGAAAATGAAAACACTCATGCTAAGAAAAAAAGGCTTATGTGAGAGTGGTTGCTAGATAACGCACCTGTGTACATCAAGAACAAGCGTATCAGGTGCACTGCCAGGCAAAGCCTGAGATAAAGGTAATAGTTCAGGGATTATAAACAAGGGTAAAAAAAGACATTAAACAATTTCCCGTATCTCTGGAAATGCTGTGCCGTGATGCCTATTTTCTGTTTCATCAAAACCTTTCTGGATTAAAAAATAACAAGTTGTATTTTCAGGAGATCTTTACTGAGGTTTACTGATAAAGAATCTATTTTTAAGAGAAAGAACTGAGAACTAACAATCCCTACCTAGTTTCACTGCTGAGACAAGGGGGGCTTCCCAATTTTATCTTCCTATGCATGGAGGTGAAAGAGGCAAAAGCAAGAGAAAGCGTGAGGGAGAACAAACAAAAGTTTTCTACTAGAATAGCACAGGTAAAAGAAACTGGATCTCTCTTCTCCTCATGCATAAAATTAAGAATGTACAGAAGGATGATGATGGAAAAACCCTGGTAAGCTGTACAGTTTCCTATTTGCAAGACCTAACTCAAACTCTCAACTAGCACATTGACTACTCTTCCCATCCTGGGGACATTTTTAGCGTAACAAAAGCTCTTTTCCAGGTATTTACAATCTAATTTGTAACAAATCCCTATGTTGCCTCACCAAGAGGATGTGCTAACCCTGCTGATGCTGCAGGGATTTTTTTATGCTTAACAATCACCCTCATCCTGAACTTGTGACAATTGCTCTTTTTCCCCAATAAACATCATCATCTCAGTCTCTGAAGAGATGAGCCTCTTCCCTATTTTAACATCTTATGATGTCTTATCTGATTATGTGGCCACCACCTAGGAACACCTCTAGCCGAAGAACACTGGAGAGTGCTTTGGGAACCTCTAAGCAGATGCCTATACTGTTCTTACACTCTTCCCTCACCAAATACTGAGTACAATTGGAAAAACAATACCAGGACAGATTTGATCTTCAGTCTCATTCATTTCATGCAATTTTAGGCAAAGCGGTGAACAAAATTGTTGTCTGGAAAGCAACAGAAATGGTGCAAACAAAGAAAAAAACTGCTCTTATCCGTCCGTACAGATCTTACTGTTGTATCTACTTGAACTAGTCAGCATGCATCAGCTCAAAGGGATATGTATTTATCTGAGAATCACCGGGTTCTCTTCCACCCTCATCTGCTTTGGAAATCAGCAACAAGAGCAAAGATTTTAATAAATCTCTCACAAGACATCTGAACTTGCCTATATTTCAACTCTGGCTCAATCAGCATTATCTAACTAAGGAAAATAAACACAAGGTATTTTCATGCCAAAACAATTTTTCTGTTGGAGTTAAAAAAAGCCACCCCAAAAAATCACAAGAGCAAAAACACCCCTCGCACAACAGAACAAAAAAAAGCACAGTTCAACCTAGAAATACAAATACATTTTGATGGTTTTGCCAGTAGCATTCTGGCAGATGACAGGTATTTTCTATTATTTTTTCTAAGTAGCAGTCCACCCCCCAGACCATGCCTCCTGAAGAGGTGTTTTTATTACCAGCTGCTAGAGAGTAATCCTGTGATAAATACCATACTCTGGTAAACACTACTGTTAACAGTGAAGAGCAAAAGAAATGGTATTATTCCTTAAATGTCCTGGTTAAGACCACTCTATCCTTTTACCCATGTAGAAGTTACCCACACTACAAAACTAGGTGACCTATGCCAACTGAATAAAGGGATTTAATCCAGTTTTTAGACAGCAGACAATTCTCAAAGTCACTGCCCTTACTGCTAGCATAGAGAACGAGGCCTGTGGTAGGATTTTATGAATACAACCATGCACCTTTGCTTCTACTGTGGCAAAATACATCAAATGGAGTTGAAAAAGCACTGGTCAGCTACTTTGGGAAGCCTGTATTCCACAGATGATATGCATAGCCTTTCTGGCTGAAACGGCAGACTATTTATGCTAGGTGGTATAATACTAAGATAAAAAAAGAAAAATGAAAGTGAATATTGAAATCTTAGCAACACTGTTGTGTGAAAGCAAAAAGATCAGCACACCTGGAGTCCCCCAGCGAACTCCTCCAGTGTTTCGTTTGCAATATCACACAGAAGACTCAAAAGCTGAACAAACCAGTTCACTCCAAATCCATACACAACCTGTATTACAAACAAAAGAAAGCACTGTGGCCATAACTTAGTGCCAGTTACTAATTTGAATTAAATGACCATTATGTGAAGGGGTAAAAAAAAAAAATAAAAAAAAATGGGCATAAGCAGGCTAAATTAATATTTAGAATAAGAAATCAGATGGAAGAACATGGAAAAAGTGAATGAAGAAGATTTGCACTGGGTTGAACAATTTTAACAAAATGTTCTGGAAATACTTTTATAAGGCAGATAGGACAAAAGTAATTTATTCTACCTACCCATTAGAAATTTGGGTCTAAAAATGATTTAACAGTTTTCTATCAATATGAAAAATTACAATTTTTTAAAAAAAGATATTTTTTTCTCTTTTAATGTGTTTTCTTTTATAGAATCTGATGGTAAACTTTTTAGTTACAGAAAAGGTTTTCATTACATAGTCTAGTTAAAGAGAAAGCAAATGTGAATTTTTCATTTGCCATGTTCTTCTACTCTGCAACAGAGCATTTTGGTTTACTGCATACAGCCTGGCTACTCAAGGGCTGTTCTCAAAAGAGAACAGATAATAACAGAATCCTAACTGCTGCACTCCTTCTGTGACAGACCACCCCCTCATTGCCCAAAACCTGTAATGCACATACTGTAGCAAGTCTAAGAGCTGTTTAATTTTGTAAGTTTAATTAAAATCTTTTCCTCCTCTCTTATTTACTTAATTATCTACTGTTATGCATTCTATTTGGGGTGAAAATCTCACGTATCATAATCAGTGTCTAAGACTCTCTTTGGAAACGGAGCCTTAAAACACTGCTGAAGGCGAAGATGGAAAAAAGAAACACACAGAAAAATAGAAGTTAATTTTACATACCTAACTGCTGTAAGACAGTTGCTTTTACTTGTGCAGGAAGGTTTTCGATCTGCAAAAGCTGTTCATAAGCTTCCTTTGCAGAGTGATACTTTCTCTGCAAAAGGAAAAAAGTACATAGATTAATCATAAAGCCTACAACAGATCACCAATAGCCACGATTTCACAGCACTGACAGCACACAAACACATTGACAAAAAAATCTATTTTTTTTGCATACAGTGCATATGAAAGCTTTAATGAGTGACGTATATATGCTAAGAGAGTAACTTTCATAAATATAGTATTTAATATAAATTGACTACTAAAATAATTGAGGGAAAATTTGCAAATTATTAAATTTGGTCAAATCCTCATACATGCATTATACTTCTTACACTAAAAATAAGTATACTGCTTTTAAGGGGAGTGCTTGAATGTGAGCCTACATCTGAAATAAAACTCTACACAAGTTCTTCTCAGGAAATTTGTAACAGAAATGAAGATCATCAGTAATTGCTGGCTGGTATAATTTTGCCTCTCTCTTTGCTTTGGGATATTTGAACTGCCTTTACAATATATCTGCTGTCCTAGTAAGAGTCCCATCATATGTAGAATTAAAACATAACCATGGATTATACCCCGAGAATGAATGTATGCCATCTTACTATTTGCTATATAGTTTAAGTGCGCTTAAAGCATGGAAACACTGAATTCCTAACTCCCTACATGAATAGGTCTTGATGCAGAAAACACATTTCCAGGTTGGGATAATGGTCTTTATTGACTTCTGGAACCTTATGAGCTGTTTTGCATATGCTAAAGGTCAAGACTTCTCAACAGATGCATTTTTCAGAATAATGTCAGTATTTATCTTTGCGTTACCCTAACAATAACTGTTTAACAGTGAAAGTATTTTAAATGCTTAATTTTTCTGTTCCTCCTCTCCCACAAATGTCTATATGACATAAATGCTGAGGGTCTGCTGTTACTAAAAGGTCTGGGTTTTTTGTTGGTTTGTTTCTGTTTTGGTTTTTTAGTTTTCTAAAAATTCTATGCAAGTTTTTGAGAAAAATTGCTTTCAGGTAATTCAACATTAGACTTCATTCTGGCAAACAGATGAAAAGCATAGTAAAATAAATGGGGACATCTAAATGCAAATGATCATTATTTAGTTACATTTTTTTATGCAAAGAGTACACAGTACTGACTACTGCTGTTTTATAAGGGATGACTGGCAAGACTCTAAACAATATAAATACCTATTGGAAGTTAAAAATGTTGTTAGGTTCTTGATATCTCACAATCACGAAAGACAACTCTGTTGATTTTATAACCCTTTTCTAGTCAGGAAAAAAATTAAAGCAGCAATTACATACTTTCAAATGGAACAAGGGGAAGTTGGTAGAAAAGATTTTTAATTGGTGTTCATGAAATGCAGACAACTGGTAAGAAAACAAATAATATAAATAAATAAAATATCCATGTCCAGCAAAATAAAAACAATCAGGAAAAAATTTTAAATTTAGCACTAGGAACTTAATTTGTAGCTCATGACTATGAAGGATAAGCAAAAGAACAGAAGTTCACTGTATAGCATGACAGCAGTGGCAGCAATCCAGATGTCAAACAGATAAATATTAGTGCCTAATATTCACACTTTGAAAAAGATGTTTGCATGCTTGCAAGAATTCAGAAAGACTTTTTAAAATAGGGCATGTTTTCCAGATCTAGGGTATTTTTTACTTGTTATTTGTAGTATTATTTAGCCTTTAGAAATCTGCCTACATGTATGCCTTAAAATATTACAGAAAACTGTCACAATGTTTACATTTTGGTTTATTTCATAGAAGGGTTTGGTTTGGAAGGGACCTTAAAGATCACCTAGTTCCAACCTCCTGCCACGGGCAGAGACACCTTCCGCTAGATCGGGTTGCTCAAAGCCCCATCCAACCTGATCTTGGAACACTTCCAGGGATGGGGCAGCTACAGCTTCTTTCTGCAACCTGTGCCAGTGTCTCACCATTCTCATAGCGAAAAATTTCTTCCTAACATCTATATATTAATTCCAAAGTCCTTGAAGTTTGGCTGCATCATGAATGGTCTTTGAAATGGGAGGGGAACCCAGCCCAATCTCTTTTTTTGACACCATGTAAAGCAATCACCCAAAATAGCTAGAAGGACTCATGCTACCACTGATGAAATAATAGAAACTAGCATTAAGCACCACCATGAAAAACTACTGCTAACTCCTATTAGCACCAGGGCTACCCTCTCGTTCGGAGTTCTGGCAACCCACCATTTAAACTCCAGTACTGTGAAGGTACATAATTAAAGAATTAATCACTTTTTCATCAAATATTAGAGAGCAAGTAATTTTCAAATATACAGAAGGGTTCAGAGATCCGTAGCAGTGTCGTTTAAAAGAAACGAAGCCATCAGCCTGCCTCCAAAAACATCCCTTCATTTTGCCTTCATTTTGCCAGAGGCAATATCCAGAATGAAGGCAAGACCCTTTGTGGTTTCAAGTTTCTTAAATTCCAGAAAACAAGATACCCCTCCCAATCTATGAGACAGAACTATGAGACAAATCAGGTCTAACAGGAGAACGCGCTGAAACTTTTTTGCTCTGACTTGCATTAAAATAAAGTTCCTGCTGCCTACAATTGTCAATCAGAAAGCAGAGCTTAAGCACTTGTAACGTTGGTCACACAATTATATAAGGCAGCTGGTATATAGATATAGACCTGGGGCCTTTAACTTTCTATTTTACTCTAGAAAATTAAAAGAAATAACGTGTTGAGGATGCTTTGTTATATAACTGTGTCAGTTGTGCTCCAGGGCTCAGAATCAAATCTGGACAGTGGCCAGGTAAGAACCATAACACTCCATGAAGTTTCTTGAATGGTGTTTTGGGACAGGGAATTTCTGTCTTGTTATATAGCTTTGCACCAAAAGCATTCAAAAGAGAAATATCTTATCAAATGTGTATCTTTTACTTATATATAAATACCTAAAACCATTTTCCACCGTGCCATCAAAAGACAGCACCTACTTTACCAAGCTGCTTTTCAACTGACTGAACATATAGTTTATGTCTGTCATCCATTTTAACTGCAAGTTTGTTTTCATGTCACATCCCTTCCTCAGTCATATAACACCTACAAACATGATAAAAAGGCATACAGTTGTCATTATATGACCAGTTAGTCAAATAGCAAACATACAATAGCTATTTCAGTAGCTACTTGGTTTTAATTTACTTTTATTCTGGAAGCTCAGTAAGAGTTCTGTAATTTCCCAAAAATTTCACCTAAAAAACTCTGTGTTAGGATTTGATATAGAATTAACAACACAGCTTTACGTGCTGCTGACATTGCTGACAAATGTTTCTATCACGTATGTTCAGCTAAAATTGAAAATTTCATGTCAAATATACTTAAAAAGCATCAGGGCAACTGGCTAGACTTGACCATGTGTGTGCGTGTATGAGAAACAACAGGGATATATATGTATTGACAAACTACAGATTTTTTATATTTCTATATACTTTTTTGCAACTTTAAAAATTATATATAATCTCATAAAAGAATTTTACTAAAAATTACACTGAACAGGTTGGTTTTGCACTCAACCTGTGAGACCAGTAAATATGTAAGTTTATTAAAATTGCTACTCCATTTCGTAGCATGACAGTCCATATACAAAATATTTTTAAATTTGGCCAAAGTAAATAGTTTCTTTAGTGATTTAAGACTTAAGACAAGCTTTACAAAAGCATCCATAATCTGGATTCAACAGGCTAATTACATCATATAGTTAGAAACAACCACACTTTATATAAAGTAGCTTAAAGCTTACCTGGATTTCATATAAGTGGGCGATGTGAAACTGAACTGTAAGAATGGGAAAATCAAAATTATTAGTTTTAATTAGTGACAACAATTACAATATCTGCTTTCAAGTGAGGGATAAAGAATGTTTAAAATTTATCAATGCAAAACCAAGATGAATTAAATTTTGAAGATAAACAGAAGTATTTGTTTACATTCACATTTTATGCTAAATATAACAGAACTGACAAGAGAATGAATATGTATCCTAACAAAGCATTAAGACTGCAAACAAATATTGCAGAAAGGCAGGCCATGGATTTTATTTGCATTCTGAAATGCAGAGTCCATTACCCTTTCAGTAAACTTAGCAATAAAATTTCTTTAAGCAGAGAATGCACGTTAATATTTTCTGTAAATAACTGAATTAGAGACTTATTTTCATTCAACTGTTGAAGGACAGACTATGTTTTAGAACAGAAAACTACATTATATGCAGCCAGCTTTATACAGGATCTTAATTTTAGGCTTTGTTTTTTTTCCTTTTTAGGAACTGACTTTCCCTTGTTAAGCTAAGAGTGTTAATTACAGATGGTATTCTGATCATTACTGTAAAGCATCTTAAATTACTCATACGAAATGCACAGAATGCCATAATACTACCAGCAGCTCTCAGAGGCAAGAAAGTTGCTGGCTGGAAAAAAACCCTGAAAATTGTTCAGGAGTAAAAGCAGAGGGAAAATTACCCTCATGCTGCTCAAATCATTAAACAAAAGACGGAATGCCTGAGTTCTCAGTCCTGCAAACTGCTAGTCTAGACTAGCTACAGAGTGATAGATAGCTAAAGCTATTTGAGATGGATGTAATCCTTACTCTATTTGATGAGGAAAGACAAATTCCTTTGAGACAGACTTTTACCTGATGTTCCTGAGGACTGCAAGTAAGAAAATACCTGTCTTTGAGCCAAGCTCAATTTATTTCAGTACACAGATTTCTTTCTCTTGAAGCTGAAGAACAGCGTGACACAGAGGTTTATACAGGTAATCTGGAGTTCCAGGGTTTCCCTCTGGGTCACAAAAGAGGGGAAAAACTCTCTTTGTGCACAGCTTTGTCCTTCACTATAAAGAAGGTAGCCTTGCGCACTTCAAAAACCAGGTCATAATAAAATGCATCATCTAAAATTTTAATAAACTTTTTGTGTTCCTTGCTAAAGGGCACATAACATCAATTATGTTCACCACAACGTCAAACTTCACTGTGTACTGGTGAAAGAAAAACCTCTGCTGTTATTTTAGGAGTTCATTATCTAAAAAATCTGTTATTTTTTCCCCCTCACAGCAAAACCCCTTCAGTATGAAGCCACACCGTGCAGCAGAAAGAAATTAAAGCTGTCACATTGGAGACTGCCTAAATAGGAGTAAGACACGTTTAGTACATTTCTGCTAGGAACGCACCCACTGTAATGCCGTTACTCACCCAGCCTTTAGAAATGCAAGGGGTAGGATTAAGGCAACCACAAGCATTTATGAGGGTACCCAACACCATGGGTCAAAGTGCATGATTCTCCTTCCACTAAGTAGGATGGGAGAACCTGACAAAGTATGTCTCATTCCTCTTCTCTCTTCCTTCGGGTTTGTCAGGCACTGTGCAATAAAGCCTTTACATGGGGACATACCTCTACATAAAACTGGGGGCACAGGGGACTGTGGGGGAAAAATGAGGAAAACCTTACAGAAATTCAGAGATGCAATGAAAACCAACAAAGTCAGTGAGAAATAATATGAACTAACATGAAATATGATAAAGAATCATGCAGCTGGTAGAAAACAATAAAAGCCTATTGATTCAGGAAGAATTCTGCAAATATTTTACAATATTATCTGTGCCTGCTCCTGATGAGAGACAAAACTTCAGAGAAGACCTTGTAGCATAGCTAGCTCCTTGATACCAATACAGCCAGAAGTTTCACCCATGTACACAAACACCCTTTCATTAGCCTTGCTGACAGAATAGTCACAATTTCATCTAAATTCAAGTGAAAAAAAAGAGAAGAAATTCTTTTACATACTTTATCCAATGCTTCTGAAGTTAGAACTAGGAGATAACTTAAGCTCAACCCCAAGAGCAGCATGAAGGTACCTTAAAAACTGAGGGGGTAATTTCCTTCACAGCTGCTTGTCTTTTAATTCTTACAGACTCCAAAACATGCAGCAACATATGCTTATTCTTGCATACAATTCCACTCACTATGGAAAAATACCTGCAGGACTCTCTGTAACAGACAACGGTGTGTACTGCATCTGACAGATCATGCTACACTAAAAGATCAGCATGTTCAAGTACAGATGAATATGTAGCTGGCATCTAATGATCAATCAAACTACAGTTTGTACCTTTTCCTACTTCAACAGTGTTAAAACTGATGCTGAATTTTAGACCTACAAATTGGCATTAAAATGATCACAAAAAAATGACAGATTATAAAGATGCCCCAAAGTTTTAAACAACTGCTATTAAACATATGCCACGGCACAAGCACTACATTTATAAATACATAAACGCTCCTCAAGAATTAATCTTCAAAGCGATTAACAAGCTGAGTCTCGATTTTTACTTATTCCACTTACTAAAAGGATCCACAATTCCACTGGAATATCTGTCTCCAATGACAGATGGAGGCAGGTTATGTAGCCTCCCTGAGTACTGACTCTCTTGATTTTGAAGGACTGGTTCATTACAAATTCATACAGTTGTGAGCATAAGACTTAAAAAACACAAAAAGCTATAACAAAATAAATGGAATTGGTTACTTACTTTCAGCGTTAGACAAAGTGCAGGGATTGCAGTCAATCAAAGCTAACTGAAAATGCTGGAAAAAGAAATAATTGTTTTTTAACCAACATAATAGTAGAACTTTGGCAAATTACTAAGGATAAATAAACTTTGTACTTGAAAATGAATACGGCGTTTTACCATGTGTCTTAAAGAAAATAATTTTTCTTTTCTGTTCAACTGCTTACTGGAAGAAAATAATTTTTTTATACTGCAGATGCAGCAATGCTTCTAGTAATGTAAGATGGCAACAGATATCTTCACAAAACAACTGGGATAGCATCTGTGAGAATGACTGCATCAAATGAAGGGTCAAAATTGGAAAATCAAGTTTTCCTTAGAATACAGAACTGGGATTGTAGTCATACCAGCTCACAGCCTCAGGGAGATAAACACTGAAGCTTTCAATTTGTCTACCTAGAAAAACACAGTACGCTTCCTTCAAATTGAGTGATTTGAAGTCTTTTTAGAAAACTGATCTCATGTCAACAAGCACTTACAATGAATACCTTTACATTAAAACATGAGTCCTTAAAGAGTTCATAAGTTCTTACATCCTTTCCTCCAGGTATCAAGGTAACTGCAGCTAACCATTAAAGCTTGTTTATTTTTAATCGCTATTTCTCAAAAGATACAAAAAGTATCTTTTAAAACATCTCTGCATTCTGAAGTTCTGAGACAAGAATTTCTTCTAGAAAGAAGGTCACACAAGCAGAACAATTAAGCCTGTCTGCCAGAAAATCTGGATGTGAGCAAATCATTTCTAAGTGTCATGCTAATTCAGTGATCACTATTTACAGTCTGAAATGCAACCAAGTGTGTTAAAATGAATGGAACAGGCACACAAGCTCAAGTGCCTCTGAACTTTTCCATAAAATTCATATAAAATTGCTAGACAGAGCAAAATTTGGATTAACATATTAATTCAACAGAGAGTCAGGCCTAAGAGACAGCACATAAAATACTACTGTTAATAAATACAGTTATTTACAAAACATAGTTCCAGGTGGCTTCTAATACACAAAAATTACTGACTCTTTAGCGTATTTTATTAGCACAAAAATGGTGATTAAGCTCTGGCTGCTCAGGATTCCAAACCAGGTAGCATCAGGGGCTTATTAGTGTAGCTGGGAAAAAAATGAATCCTTATTAATGAATGTATATGCAACTTGCTTTTTGTATTTGTTGTACCAGAACTACTAGATACTACTTTCCTCGTGATCCTCATAATACCTTGTGTATAGCACATCTCTGTAACACACATCTTGAAGATTAATGAGTTTTACAGACCACACAATTTCTAAATATTTTTTAACAGAAAAATTATTAGAAAATTAATTTATTTTTCATAGCAAAGCATAAAAAAAGAATGCTGACACTTCATGAGCTCTGCGAAGCACACAGTTCTGCAGCTTACCTCCTCACTGACTTTTATCAACATCATTTGTAATATGTACGTTTTTAAAAAAATGAAGCAAACTCGACTTGAATTACAGAAATTCATGATTTTTAATGAATATTTTAGCAATATCAGTCCCAGAAGAGAGGACGGAAAACAATGACCTCACATATACGTTACTTGTAAAATAACTTTTTAAGCTTTGAGCAAGCATTAAATAATAGCTTATAAATATTAGCCTATTTCTCTGCCTTGCCTGCTCCTTCTTCTACTGTTCAGCAGTCAGACAACTTAAGATCTCCCCTCACTTACACTGCAATGCAGGTTGTGTGCCTCAGAGACATCCTTCAGTCGGTTACCATAGTGATACTACTAAGCAGGCAACTTAAAAAAAAAAAAGAAGGCTAAATAAAAATAAAATGCTCTACTTTATATTGCATTTTGCATGGCAAAGGAAAAAAAAAGGAACAGACCTATATACTTTGGCCTGTATGTCGAGTACACGGGTCTAAATCGTACAAACCTATTTTTTCACAGATGTGTCATCCTGCACTGTCACTAACAATTAATATGAAAAGATAAAGCAGAACAGCACAGATTTGCTTCTCTCACCTAGCAATGCTATTATAAAAATTAAGCAGCTCTAAAGAGAAACGATTGACAACTGTTCTGTATCAGCTTTTTCAGAAGGGTTACTGCAGTGAGACTCAAGTGAAAGAAAGCAGGCAACCACATCAGAAAAAATCTAACCATTTTAATACTTAAATATGCCAGTAATATCAGTACTGTACAGTGAAAAAAAAAAAAAAAAGGAGGACTATTTGCAGCAATGCCTCCTAAAAATTTAAATTCTTAGTACTACATTAGCTGTTAGCTGGCTTCTACAGTCCACATTATGAAAATTTCAAAGTCCACATTATGAAAATTTACTAAGTGTAGTAAATTTCTGCTTGCACTGTTCACTAAGCCACAAACAGTAAAGAAATTGATAAACCAAAGCCTGTAACTACAGCAAAATAAACCATTTGCACTAAATAATTATCACAAAGCAATATATAGAAACCCCAGAACCTTCCACACCAAGAACCTTTGAAATGCACATATGCCAGCAAACCTCCACCTCCTGCCAGATAAATAATACATAGCTCCCCGTTAAGTATTCCAAATCAGATCCAAAATAAAGGCATGCATGCATTCTAGCACATAAAACCCTCATCAGCCAAAAGCAGATCCACCCACCACAATTACCAGCACCAAAAAATTAGAAAAATAGTAATCATTTCCAACTTCCATTTCTGCCGCACGCAGAAGCGGTTTGCAAACATCTGCCCGTCTCTCAAATATTGCAGCGCTGAAGCCGGCTACTGCTGTGTGAAATAGTTACTATGCAGGAGAGGCCGCTGCAGTTCAGAGACGACACACAATACCTCAAGGCAGACAGCAGTCTATAGAAATTCAAATCCCGAGTAAGAGGATTTACCTAGAAGGCAGTGTTCTGAATGTTAAAAAGTAACAGGCTCCCTTCAAGAGCTGCAGCTCGAGTCATAACATACCTTGATTTGTAGCCATCTGTAATTGCACAATTATCTACAGCCTATTTTGTCTCCTCAGGAGTCTGTGACTTGCCTCTGATTGTGGAAACAATTTCAAAGGTAACCTTTCCAAGGACCAAAAGTACAGTAGATTGCATTTAAACAGAACTGATGGAAGCATTAGGTCTGGTCGTAAAATAACGGTAATTTGACACTGATTTTAGGTTACTTCATGTTTTCACTACCAGAATTAACACCAATTCTCCTAACAAATCAGTCCTTTACAATTTAAGAGGCAAGTACCTAGGGTTTTGTCAGTTCTTCAATCAATAAATGACCAACACAAACCAAACCATCTTCTTAGTGCAAGACTTCCAGTACTCTCTTTGTTTACATCCAAGCCATTTACTCAAAATAGTGACTCTACTCTCTCCTCCTCTCAGGAGGACATTAGCAAGCTTAATAGCTATGAGTTCTGCATTTATTTAGCACGCGAGGCAAGCCATCATTTGAAACCTGACAATTCTCACAGACTTACCATGAAGGAAAGCTCCATCATGACTCAGTGAAATTCTGCCAGGAGATGGCTTTTTCTGCTTATGTGACCTAGGTGTGATGCCTGTGTTCCTCAGAGCAGCCTTTGTTCAGATAAGTAGGGCACAGAAAGCCTGGCGTAATGAGCTGTGGCGGAGCGCCAAGCCTCCATTTGCCAGGCATGTTTGGGGCCAGGGGAAAGGGTCAGGAGAGGACGCGCTATATGTGCTGCTACATCAGTGCACTGCTCTGCTCTCCAGTGTCTTCTGAAGGCAGAACAAATCCATATTGTAATATGAAGGTTTGTGTAGCACAAACACTCAGTTGCTTTTGTCCAACATCCAAAAAAAACCCCCAAACCCTCAAGACCAATGAAGACTGTTACATGGATAGGGCAGAAGAAAGCTGCTTTAGGACTGAAGGAACGAAGGTCACATAGACACATAAAATGAATTAACAGCAGTATGTTCAGAAGAATCTGTTGCTTTGACTAGCTATATACATGAAAAATTATTTTAAAGCAGAAAGATTAGTAAAGCTGTGCTTTCGCTAGCCAGAAGAAGGCTGCATTCAAATTTACCGACTAATATCTTACATGGTGCAACACAGTGCATTCCACAAAGGTGACTCAATACTCACATTGCCTGAATGTTTTACTAATATTTGTGGGACATCATAATTTAGCTATTGCTGTGTTAACAGCCCGGAAGACTGCCAGTGGCAACAAAATACCATAGGGAAACGGGATGACTGGAAGCTTGCACTGCCGCTGCATCACCAGCATCCCCACATTACTTTGCTGGCTGGAGTTGGGGTCATTTCAGAACCTGCAGTGCTCTGCCCCCAACCAAACCCCAAACCCAGGCTGGATGAAAAGCACAGCCTAATCCTTGCCAGGTATCTGTGGCTACCAAGCCAGTATACGTAGCTGGCTGTTACTGTGTGCCCTGAATTCCAACCTTTCAGTTGCAATTACAGCTAATAAACCTGGATCAAAATACCTCTTGCAAGGAGGTGCACAAATGAAATGTACCTGCACCAATACTCCTTAGACTGAGTGCTCAACTTCTGAGTCAACTATTTTTCTTCTTATGGTATGTTTTCTCCCCGCAAAAAAGACGTAAGACACCACAGAGCAGTAACTCAATTTTAGCTTTTACTTCCCTTTATAATCATGACATTTCTAAAATACACTTACAGTTTTGTTTTCTAGGAAAACTAAAAAATTACTCAAAACCCCAAGCAAAACTAAAAGAAAACAAAAGAAAACACTCTGTAGGCCAGACATTGTGATATCATCATCCACTATCAAAACCAGCTCCACTAACAACTCTCTTGCAGTTTGACTGACAGTCCTGGGGTAAGTCAACGATCTTAAAAGTCTTTTCCATCCTAGCTGATTCTATGATTACAGCGCCAAGCTGCATTAAAAAACCTTTCAGGTTTTTACTTCTTGTGCATGTCCCTCTATCATGTGCATATGCAAACTATGAAGACCTGGAGAGCAGTTCATTCCCAAATGCTGTCTGCCATCACTTACATTTTCATTAAAATAGTATTTTGACTGATTTCATCCTGTTTTCCACAAAATGCTTTTTAGCTGAAGTGGTTGAATTATTGGATATCCACCATGTAATAGCTAAAGCCCTTTATTTTGTGGTTTTTTTCTTCTTACCTAAAAATGCTGCCGATTAGTTTTTAGTAGAATTACAGACATAAAAATGAACATAAGAAATTAAAAATTCTCATAACTGTATGTTTTGTCTAGTTATTCTTTTAAATAATTAAAAATAAATACATAAGGTTTCAATTTAACAAGTTTAAGCTTAAAAATTATTAATCTAAGCACATATGGAAGATAGCTAGGTTGTGAAACAGAAAAAGGGTTGAAAACACAAATTTTCACTTTTATAAATATACATTACTGCAAAAAACAGCATTAAAAATGAACAATATGTCTGTAACAGCTACATGTTGGCATACAATAGCTGCAGTAGCTAAAAATACATTTAATAAAGATATTTACGGAAAGACAAGAAAATTATTTGAATAAGCGATGGGAAAGTGTCTGACTAAATAAGTACTTCGAGCTGCTCATCTGTGTATCGGTATTTATTTTTTTTTGTATTTCATGCATATTCATGCAATTCATGCATATTTTCCCAATAAATTTGAATTCTCTCGCAGCCTTTTTCTCATCCTAATGTAAGCAGTATGTCTTAACATTACTAACAAATGAGAATCTTTAGGAAAATAATTAAAAAATTAAAATTATATTCAAATTGATGATTTACAGGCAAGATCAAAGCATAAGCCTGAAGCAAACTGCTAGGATAGCTGTTTTGTGTATAAATAAGGAAGAAAAATGCCTGAAAGTGAAAGGCAAAATGAGTATTTCTACTAAAAGGCAGACAATTGAAAACATGAGAAATTTAGTTCTCGTTCTTCTAAGGGTTTTGTTGCTGGGTACAGGATCCATCTGCAATTCTTAAAACCAGGCAAAATTCCGAGAGCACAACACAGCTTGGTTTGGAATAAAGTAACGCGCTGGTGCCCAGTTCCCTACTGACTACCCATTAAAAAAATGAAACAGAACAAAACCCCCAAACCCAAAGAACCAAACAATCTACCACCAAAAGACCCTAAACAACAGCAAACAGAATACCCCCTCACAAAACCAAACCCACAGAAAAATCTCCACCCAGCCACTGTTCCCTCAGTGTTATTATTCTAATAAATATGAAAGCCTAAGATTTCTTTTTTTCGCTTAAAGTAGTCTGTTATCAACCAGTGGAAGTGAACTGAATTTTACATTTAAAGAGTTTTCAAGATCGTAGCCCTAACTCCCCGCTGGAAAGCACACTACAATACTTCAGCGCCACCAAGCAGAATGAGCATCAGATGGAAGACTTGTTTCCCATAGCTGCTGTTTCCAGTGTAATCCAATTATTAAATTAAGTAATACAAAAGCTGTAATTTTACTTTTTTCCTTAGCTTCACTTTTACACATATCAGTAGTCCCACACAATCTACCCAGCTTCCCCTTCATGCTCTACCTAGCTCTGCGTTCAGCTTCTGGGTGGACAAGAGGCACTGGGGCTTCCTGATTCACAGCAACTCTTGTATGGATGGGACAACTCCCTTTGTAGGTTCATATCCCAAAAGACCAGACCCATGACCATGCATTTGGTGCCTCTGTTGTAGTTCAAGCTACGCAGATCACTTGGTCTTCAGCTTGCAGAACTCAAATGGCTCTGGGGCTGTACGCTGCACAGGAATGTTCTAGGTATTTGTCTTTGAAATCCCTTTCATTCTGACTTATCTGCTAGAAATTGGTTAAGTTTCAAAAGTACTTAAATACTGAGACACATGTGCATGACAGGTTGATTACAAGCACGTAAGAGAAAAGGAGGCTAAAACTGAAAAAAATAATAAATAGGAAAATTACTAAGATAGCCAGTGATATGTCAGAAATAATGTGGCAAGTACTCAGAAGCTTCAACATTTTTTCCATCTATATTTACCAAACCAATAAAAAGATATATTATGTTCCCACAGATCTCGCTTTATTCTCCTTTGAGGTTATCATGGTTCAGCCACAGCTAACACCACTGAATACAGTATTAGTGCCATTTGTAGGAACTGGCAAATAAGAGCGGGGCAACAGGACACTCAGTAAAGTGTGAAAAGGCTAGGACTGTGAAGTAAACCTTAATATAAACATAGAATCATCTAGGTTGGAAAAGATCCTTAAGATCATTGAGTCCAACTGTTAAACTAACTGCTATAGTAATCAATAATACCACCCCCCTAAGTCACTGACAGCTGATTTTGGAATTAAGTTGCACTTTCCTGATGAATGGGCAAATTCAGTTTTCATGTATCACTTGTGAAGGTAACACTGCCCTAACTGTCTGGTTACACAAGGGCTGTTTTCTTTCAACCAGAAAGGCCACTTTTTTCTTTTATTTTTTCCTTAATGGAAGACTGAAGGCCAAGTGATTTTCAACAGCTCTGGTGTTCTTGCCAGAGTTTATGGCAATGGGATAACTGAGCAGTCAAGGGTTCTCACAGTAATTTGCAAGTCTTAACTGCAGCAGTGTTAAAAACATGCAAAAGCAGTAACTGATTTTGAAAAAACACCGAGTTGATTTTATGCTTGTTAAACAGCACTCTAGTAATTACCTTGATCATCAACATCTTAAAATAGTAAAAATTAATTTTGCACTTAAATTGCTTACATAAAATATAGATGATTTATGTTAATGCTCTAAAATTGTGAAAAACATGGAATATTTGACCTTCAGACTCCCATCTTCCCCCTTTGCCTGAAGACTCTTACTGCCAATGACTCATCTGTTGGCAATGGTTTATTCTTAGTAATTACAGACTTAACATGAATGTTTAAATATCATCAAAAACATTATGATATTTTAGAGTACATTAATGCAACGTCGGTACAATCTGTGAAATTCAGAACAGTCACAAGTGAATAGTGGATGAAAACTTACTTTCACTTTCTGCCTCAATGTCAAATAGGGAGAAACGCTGGGCTATGGTTTTACTTTATACAGAGCCCCAGGCAAAGGGTCAAGGCCAGTTACTAGCAGCCTGCATCCTTTAAAATCCAGGATCCTTTTAAAAAAGTCCAAAAAACTCCAACAAAACCAAAAACAACAGAACAAGACAACCCTGTCTCTTCATTACTTTGGGTTACGTGCCTTTTTGTGAAGAGAGAAGATACTCTGTCCCAGAGAACGAGACAGACATTCCATGAAAACATCCTTTAGCACTCTTTCATCTTATCTCTTCTTCATTTTCTTCACCCCATGCTTGTGCACAACCACTGCACCAGCAGTTTCTTTTGTTCTCTTCACTAAGGAAGTATTTCCTGACTTGCCCCTTATTCTTGTTACCCACAGAATTCTGGCTTAAGGGTTTTTTTGAAACCTCAACTCAAGGATCAGTCAGATTGGCTTTTAAAGAAGCTACTACCCTGCACGTTCTACTTAGTTTGCTCCTCAAGTGATATACTCTGGTATGTTTCAATCAGTAATATTCTGATTTCAAACAAAACAGATGAGTCTCAGGACTCTACATTAAATCCACAGCTGAGTTGAAATTAAAACAGCTGGAACTGTCCAAGACTGAGTGGATTGCCCCACTTGGTTGTTTCCTTCTTGCTCCTTGAGATTATTCTCTGCTAAGGATTGCAACCTCCATTGCAAAGGCAGCAAACCAGAAACTGCCTTGGCTTTCAGTTTCCATTAATAACTCCAGATTATAGTTTTATGTTATGTTTTGCACCAGAAGGGGATAAGAGGGCTCTACCCTCTCCTTCCCATTCACGCACTCCTGCTATCTGCCTTGCACTGGATCTAGCAACTGGACAGTCTCAAGTTGACTTGCTTTAGACTTCTTAGCCACTTCAGTCTGCAGATGGAAATAAAAAATCACTTGATTCAAAGCAGCAGAGGCTGCTGAACAATGCAATTGGAATAGTAAGGTGGAAAATGAGGCAGCCTTTTAGCAACAACCTGCAGTTATATTGCTGTGAGGACATTGTGAAACTATGTTTAATGCAACACTCACCCTTACCCCCCCATGATTATTTCATCACCCTTTTGAAGATCCTCACTCTGCTCCATGGTAGGCTGTTTTTGTTGCTGCTATTTGTTTTCTAAGTGACTTAACTACATTGCACATAATAAAAGCAATGGAATCATAATTTTGCATTACAAAAGATTAATTTCTTTCTCTTTTCAAAATACTTCTTCAGTGTTTTTCCCATTGTTGGCATACTGAAAACTGAAAGTGACCCTTCTGTTTTGCAAAGTTGTAAAGATCAAACACAGTAAATTATTCAATCAAGTGTTTAAATAGATATTATGAGGATTCAGTGACAGAATTACATATTTCATGGCACAGCAGGAAAAGGTTCTTTATTTCTTGACCAGTTTCTTCCATTGAAGATTAAAATACAGAAGTTCCTTCCACTAATTGATTACAAGTTTACCATCTCCTTGTAAATTTACTCTTCGGTAACCCTGACTTCTTCAAAATCAAACCCAAAATGTACTTCTGCAGCACTTGTTTTATTCCCTAAGACAGCCAATACTAAATCCGTGCCAAAGTACAAGAAAACAGGATCAAACTCGCACATAAGCCCTTTCCCAGCACAAGTGATCCATCTCTACCTTCCCTTGCTCTCCTTTGTCTTTTATTGCACTGAATCTTTCCAACTCCTATGCAATATTCTCTAACCACAACTTCCAACTACACCTTCTCTGAGTAGACTCAGACTCTCGATGAAGAAAAGGAAGCCTTACAAGAGAAGCGCTTCCAATTACTACAAATAGTGAAAACAAAAAAGTGGAGAGCAGCACCCTACTCTTTAAGATCTTGGACAATGCGATTCTGATAACCTCATAAATCTAGGAAACAGGAAACAATCTGCCAGAAAAAGGATGTCAATTTAAAAAATTCTAGTTTCAGGAGAGATTAATAAGCAGAAATACATTTCTAAATTACGCATAATTACAAACTACAAAATTCTTAGCCCTGCAGGTGTATTTCCCACCATATGAAACTCCGTTAAAGAACACTTCCTTTTTCCAAGATACACATATCTAAATTTAGAGGTCAGGAAGGAAGGAACATGGGGATAGAGTAAGAAATGCAAGGAGGAAAAAGAAAGGTGCAAGCATGTTGAATGGAAGGAGATAAAATGTCAGATTACAACTGGAGACAGAAAAAGCAGTAAAGAACTGTAAAGGAGTACAAGAAGAAACAAAGTACTGTATTAACACAAATCATTTCTAACTGATTAGCCAAAAATTGTTTCCTTAGAGGCTGACTCTCAAACCAGGAAATAAAAGAAATATTAACTACTAGAAAAGTAGAAATTATACAAAAAATTGATATGAGAACATTATTTTGAATAAAAGCTATTTTTAATAATCTTTAAGAACTTCCTATTTACAATAGGACAGCTAGTGGAGAAAAAAAATCATCAAGAAATCCAAGCTGCTAATTCTTCTCTTATTTTTCCTCCAACTTTCCCCAGTCTCCCCCCAAGATGTACTATTTTAACAAGAATCCTACATCAAACACTTGCTCTAGTGGAGTATAAGTGCTCATCTATAATTTTGCTGGGCTTTTCTGAGTATTTCTAGCACTTAACACACTTGCATTTCTGAAGCAGGTATTATTTAACTGCTATATGCTCATGCATTCCAAGATGCAACACAACTTGTAACAAACGTTAAATCAATTTGAAAGCTCTTAGACCTACCTTTAAACTAGACTCATAGTCTGTGTTTACTTTGAACATAAGCCCAAGTCGCAAATGAATTTCCTTGGCTCGACAAAAGCTGGGATCAACATAAAGCGCCTCCTGAAATGCTTTAATTGCCCTGAAAGAAAAACACAGATTATAAAATGATTCTTTTTTATGGAAGTATTACTTCATAATCAATATTACTTATAAGACTAGCAGAAAGTGGATCAGAAAGCACTGTTACAGAGGAACACATCAAAATAGTGGTTTACATGCGATGTTTTTGGTGCATGGCTTTTGATTCTTCACAGACTGGGTAATTTGTACTTCAGATATCCTGGTATATTTGAAAGTCTAATCTTCCCTATTAATTTAGAGAAACTAATTTGCTGCATGAAATACAGTAACATATCTACTATTTCAAAAAAGCGATGACTCAGGAATTAGTAACAAAATTAGTGCAACTTTAGAACACTATAGCGATCTTTCATGTCACAACCAACTTTTGATTGCCAGTAAGTGCAGATCACTGAGAGCAGCAGCGTAACAGAAGGCCTCAGAAGGAGAGATTACACACATCTCTTCCCATTGCACCAACCTGCTCTGTTTTCCATTTTGTCCTCCCTTTCTCAGCACCAGTGCCACGTAGGGATTCAACCAATACTTACTGCTCCATTACTTTCCAGTCACTCAATTACCTCCAGGAAAACACAGATATGAAAGCTTGCCACCTCCTCCCACTCTAACTTGCTTTTCATATTCTTGTGATAGGTGAACATGACACTGATTCTACTTCCTTGACTTTAAATCCTCCCTACAGATGCCCCTGTTCCTGATGTCACTGTACCAGATAAACCAAAAATACTATGTAACAACTGTATCTCGAAGCAAAGACAATTTACTTCTGAACAGCACTGCTTTGCCTCTCAGGCCAACTGCATAAAACTAGGACAGCTGAAAGGCAACTAAAAAGTAATAAATTCACAGAAGAACTGGGAAAGAAGCTAAGATTTATTGTATCACCTGGCCTGAAATCCAGACAGCTTGAAACAAAGTACCTTCACATACATCACTGCTTGTACAATGATAAAAACCACAAACACTCTCAACTTAGGGTAGATTCAAGCACCTATGCCAGGGAACACAGTCCCATTTGCTGTCCTAGGCAAGCCCAGAGACTGATGCTGAGCAGGCAGATGATAGACAAACCTCCAGGGAGAACTGCACCCACTGTGAAGCAGCACAGGGACACTGGACAAGAGTTATTAATCACAGTGTTTAAAATTACACAATGTTTAGGCACATCGATTTCATTCCTACTCTCCAAGTGCAGTATTATTTACAAGGACAAAAGGTTAGCAGTTGCAATGGGAAATTCAACAAATACTTTTCACAGACTTTTTTTTATTCACAAAATACATTAAATGATCATTCTTTAATTCATCAGCAAAAGCACTTCTACTCTAAAATTCTTACAGGTTGTTTTCTCATTCTTAATGGCAAATCAAACCAAAGGCACAGAACTTCCTCTAGACAATGCAACAAAAATATACCTAAAGCATTATCTGACCTGTTTAAACAGTACTTAAGAGCAGGTGGAATTGAGAAAATATTACATTTGTATTGTGAAACTGAAGCTTTCTCTATTACAATCTTTCAGAAAGGCTTTCCTTACCTTGTACCCTACTTTTCTGCTTACATAAGGAAAATGAGCAAATGAAGTGCAAAAGAGACAAACTTGCACCAGCTAAGCAGTCTCGCACATCTCATCTGAACTTCCCTGCAATAGTATGGGTGGTGATGAATCACACACCTCAGTATCTACACCAAAATCATAACAAACAAGGATACAGATCTCATAACAGTATGCTCACCATCATGTACAAGAACATTACTCAAACTGGAAGGCCAAACACTGGACTGATCACTAACATCAGCACTTATTTTAATCTATGCTTTTGTCATGCTGAAGTATACATTTTATGATTGTGTATTTCCATTCCTTGCCTTAACTCTAATATGATACTTGGTATGTAAGCCACTGGCATTTAAAATCCGTTATTTGCATCTTGTTTAAAGACAGTATCCTAATTTTTAAAAAGGAAGAAAAACAGCGTCTGTGATACATATCAAAGAGAAGACAAAAATCAGGAATAAAGACACTGCAGTTCTATACCACCTGGGGTATTTCCCCTCTATCAAGTCTCAGTTGCAGGATCATGGAAACATGGATTTCTAAAAAAGATTAAAAGAAACTGTAAGAGACAAAAATATTTTTGTAGTCTCTTGTTTACTGAACAGGAAGTTATTATTCATTGCCACAGCCAAGCAGAGTTAAACAAAGCTACAAGTAGAACAACTTTTAAGGACTGTTCAGAAGTTTAGTTTGAATGCATACTGTCATTCATTCAAAAGACCAAGAATGTTGCCTATCCCAGACTTTCAGAGAAGCACAGCACTCAAACTCCAATAAAATTACCATCAGTGGACAACATGAAAGACTGTGTGCCATTCAGCACAGAACCTGGCAGTCACAGACAGTCCTTGTGAGGTTCATATGAGGTTTATTTCTGTGCAGACAACGCGGCAACACCATTCACCCTACTCCAGACTGCTCATGGAGTCAGATTCAACTT
>JANHGB010033707.1:1404-16577 GCA_026283785.1 Coracopsis vasa
ACTCATACCTTTAGCAAGAGGCCCTGTCAGCATCATTGGCACATGGCTCTGGAGCCAGCCCACAGGACCCAGGACTCACCTCCACCCACCACCATCATCACATAGTTGTTGCTGTAGCCAACATCCAGGCAGGGACATCCAAAAGGGGATGGAATAGAGTATGAGAAGAGTAAAGGCGGCATCTAGAGAGTCAGTCAGAGTACTTGGGTATAGTTCTGTGTGTGTATGCCTGTATGAGGAGGGAATACAATATTTGGTATGAAAACAAGTTGCTACAGATGCAGAAGCAGTTTTACCTCAAAACATGCATAAAAATTATCTTTCAAAACCTTTTGTGACTGTTGCCACAACTCCTGAATATACTTCCCAGGAAGGGACAGAGGATGACATGCCAATACATGCTGTATAGGAAAGACAGACACTTACAGGCACAGAAAATCATAAAGCTATAGTTAAGCAGACAATTAAATTATTGTAGTCATTCTGCTAAAGCCTATTTTCCCAACATCTACTGGTAAAAGGCAAGGAGAAGGAAACCAAAGTTCATACTTTCAACAAACCATATAGCCCCAAGCTTTGTCTGACCTGCTTTCACAAATTCATCTCCCAAAAACAGGAGAAAAAGAAACCTCAATCATTCAACAACAGAACTTTTCCATAGGGTGCCCTGCTGCATTTTGCTCTCTGTGCACCAGAGGTATAGTGAAATCTTGTTGCAGAAAAAAAGTCTGCTGTGAGGTGAAAAATAGCCTCAGCAGTCTGCATCTTATTTCAGTCTGATCAGGACTAATGCAAAAGTGTTAGGATTAATGCAAAGATCTCCAAAGAGTGGTTTTCACACTTTGCATTAGAAAAAAATTCTTTTAATGGTGGCAAATTCATTCTTGTCTACCCAAAGCACAATAAGGCTTCATGCTCATACCTACGCAGAATAAGGCACAGAAAAAAAATCCATTTGAAGATCTAGACGCTCTACAGGCCTGCAGTACCGCACTGCTTTGCACCTGCAATTGCCAACTCTAGACTGCTGAAAACTGCAGGGAGAACACTGTTCACTACACTCGGTGTCTTACTTCTCGCCCAGACATCTTTGTGGTTCCACCCAGTACAGTCTGATGGGTCTCAGCTCTTACTTCAGTGATTACTCAGGATTGATACACAACTCGTTCATGTGGGGTAAGATCTGCTGTGCAGAACCTCCACATAAAAACAGAAACCTGCAGGGGAAAGGGAGGCAGAAGGAGTGGCCACACATGACATCAGACACTGACCACCAGGGCAACTGGGGACACAGCAGATGCAGCCTGCTTTCCTCTGGTCATATCTGTATCTCTCTTGCAGTCATACAAATGCACATAAACATGTACACAGCTGCACCCAGACAAATTACAAAGTTGCAAGGGGTGCAGACCCACTCCATCCATTAACAGCAAAACATAATATTTTAGGCTAAGATGAAACATCTCCTTTGAAGAATGCATTTATTTAATATGGACTTCGAATTTTATCAGATAAACCAGAAAGCAACTATGGCTTTGCCTAAAAATGATGATGAGAATGGAATTGAACAACAAAGTAGTTTACTTGGAATGTTACAAAATAGTGTGCAGTGATATGAGACAGCATGAATATATCCAGAGCAGCAACAGTTTATCTATGTATTTAAAAATTGAGGACATGCATCTGGCCATCTGCAAGGATTGTTTTCTCATTTTCATAGAGCTGTTCCCAACTCCAAGTTTAGTGACAGCTGCAGAAGTAAGCTGAAAACAGAGTGCTCCACTGGGGCACAGGTTTCTTGTGGCAGTAACAGAGGTACATAGCATGCTCACAAAAAGACCTTTGCTTTCTCAGGGGAGCTTAGCAAGAGCTGGGAGCCTGGGAAAGCAGCAGCACAGCAATGGCTGCACTTTGCTGAAGCAGTTTCTCTATGAATGGTGTGTTCATGGCTTTCTGCTGCTCTGCGACATGTCAAGGAAAAGGATTATATGTAAGGCTAGATCGTATCGGTACGTCTCATTTGAAGATGAAGGTTGTTAACTTTAAAACAATTCCCAATGAAAATGCCACCTACACAACGTGACATAGTCATGCAGGGAGAAATAGCTAAAAGTGGGATTATACAAAACTAACACAAATTTCTCACCTTCCATTACATAAGCCTAAATTCTCTCAATTGCAGCAAATTCACAGTGACCACTACTTGGGCTAAAACGCCACTGAAAGTAATCCTACCTGAATTCTTTTGTCTCCAACATCAGTGAGTGAAAGTGCATATGCACAGCTGCAAAACTGCAAATTACAATTTTACATTAAATGAAACTTGGACTAAACACAGTCCTGGTAAAATAAATCCTTAGAGATGAACTTTTCAATTTTTCACTTATAACCAGTTTTTTAGTACACCAATCTGTTTCTCAGATATCACTGGAGAACAGTGCCCAAACTCTAGCATGCAAACAACATTTAAAAAAATCAGTATTTACAACAGGGTTGTATTTAGCACAGTACCCATGCCATTTTCGTAACCACTGATAATACTGCAGAAGAATACAAGAGTGAAGGATGAAAAGAATGTAAAATATCCCCAAATGAGTGGCAAATGTTTTAGGTACTCTCCTTAAAGAGGTAATTTAAAAGCCATATGCAAAATATAGTGGAAAAATAGGCATTTTACATAAAGTCTTGTCTGTCTTTAAGAACACTCAATTTAAATAGAATATGAGTAGCAGCCTTTCTTCCTGTTACTATGTTTTATTCTGATAACAAAATTGTTAGAGTTGTCATCCAGTACAACTTGATGTGTACCATCATAAGTCCACTTACACAATACTTGCCCAAAAGAGTGGGAAGATAAGGAAATCCCACTTGGGAAGAAAGTGGGGTAGTAGAGGACACGCCTGTCAATATAGAAATTAAAAGAAGGGTTGAGATGATGCACTGGGTCTCGTGTGCTTGAGCACACGCTGTTGCTGTGTGTTGTCTCACACAGCCAAGCCAATGGGCTGCATATTGTGCCCACCACCCAGCACTGGCCCACTTAGAAGGCGAGACAGCTCAGGTTGCGATGGAGTTTCTCAATATAGATAAGCAGACACCAAGAGACTGAAACATATGACCTCTCAACTCTTTTGCAACAGGAAACTTGAGACTCTTGAAGGTAGAAAAACAGAGCATTCACTCCCCCTCGCACCAACTTCCATCTGACCTCCAGCTGTCTGAGGTGGACAACATGTAGTCTAATTATAGGTTTCTTGAGTCTTCCCAGAGACTGTCCTCTTACGTGGGCAAAGAATCTCACAAATCTCTTTCAGAGCACAGATTTCCTCCATCTTAGACTCTTCTTTTGCCTATAACAAATGTGCAAGGCCATTCCCCATCAGGTTTGCTCCTCACCAGTGAAAAAGGAAGAAATGCCAGGTTTCATCAAGCAATGCAAGGTATGGAGTGACCACTGGAAAAGGCATGGCCACCTTCTTTTTTCTTGTCCTTTTCTTTAAACAATATGCAGAAATATCCATTCCCTTAATGGGGTGTTCTGGAGCCTAAACAACATATGTAAAGTGCTATGGGATTCTTCAAGAAAGTGCTATAGTAAAATAAAATTATAGTTGTTTATTATATTCAGACAGAAAGGACATTAAGACCTTTTCTCTAACCCTTGAAAAAGCATCAATGTTTTTAAAAATATTTTCAATATTTTTATGCATTCAGATCATTTAAGATGAAAAACAAACTTGGAGCTTACTCTGTCAGAGACACACAGCTCAGTGGGATTCCTTTTAATTTGCAGCTACAATTCTCCAGTCTCAGTATCAACAGCCACAGTCAAAGGCTTCTTTGTCATGTTTTTGCTATTCAGCAGCTTCTGGGAGAGTGTCCCGACGCAAAACAAGTGAATGATAAGGCGTAGCCCTATCTAAAGGGCTACTACTGCATCCAGCTCAAGGCCAAACTGATGACAGACTATGTAATGCTGGGGTCAGAATATATATGGTATGAGAGAGACAGAAGCAGTGCTTTATCTAGGCCCTAAAGTCTCAGCTCTGGAGACAGCCTCGTAAGACAGATGTCCTTTGGTATCCTGTACAAATTCACATTGTGAATTCTTCATTCAAGACCCTGCTGGGAAATGTAGTCTCCTCCCACTTGATTTACTGCAGAATTGCTGATAAGGAAACCCCACTGTAGCAGAACACAACCCACAGCACAACAGGAATGAGACAGGCAGCACATCTGGGGAGCAGGAATCAACATCTCAGCCAAACTTACAGAAAACAGCAACTGTAAGATAATCCAAGTCTTATATGGAAAACAGCACAGCTCTCAAATCAGAGATACTTTGTCTCTCACTGTTTGTCTTTGGCAGCAGAAAGAATGGCCAAATACAATTAATAGTATCAAACAGAGCCCAGCATAGCAATAAAAAAAGTAAATCCTATGTACCGTCATGGTAATTTTATCCTTTTGTTTGTTTTTTTAAACTGAACTAATTACTTAGTTCAGTAATGGCTGGGACTGGAAGGCTGCACCAGGACTGTAATGAAGGCAAAACTCTGGGGAGCAATTTTGATTATAGTAGAGGTTTCAGCTGACTACATTTTAATTAATCGGAGTAGTACAGCACTCTGAATTCCCAGGTATCCCGTTTCAACCTGCAGACTAACATGACTTGGTTTAGGGCTTATTTTAACATTGTTCTAATAAATTCTTCAACTGTTCTTTTACATCTCAAAGGTAATTTGATTTCTTTTTTATTTTTATTATGGAGGCTTTCAATGGGCATTTCAATTATAAATCACTAAAATGATGCGGCTGCGGAATGCCAAAAATAGACTCAGAAACCAAATTCTCTAATTACAAAAGAAGTTTTTTCAGATCGATAAACCGTTTTAATTTAAAATAGGTCTCTATTATAATGAAGACAAGCCACAGTAGCATTCAGTTAAAAAACTTCAGTAAAGACCCATAATATTAGCTAACATTCACTACAGGATAAACACATAAGTTGTCAATTACAAGAGAAAAGCAGAATGCTCAGGGTTTGACACAAGGTGCAGTGTCTACATTATCCATAAAATCTGACTTAAGCAAGGACTGACAATATGCATATAAATATGTAGCAAATGAAAACCCAGATCCCAAAATAAGTGAGTTTTGAGTTCATACATTATTAGACCCATCAGATATGGTGTAATTTATAGCTTTAAATTCACAAAGCATGTACATTTTCCTCTGCATTCTTCTCTGCATCCTGAGTTCACCAGTCATTTGCCACTGTATGGGGATGAGAATGTTAAATTGCCCAGCATCCTCCCAGTTTCTATTGAGATGCTGCAGTCTCCAACATCAAATAAACGTGATCCACAGACTTGGTTGTATGCTGCCGCTATCCAGCTGCAGTAGCAAATGACCGAATCTTCCTCAAAGAGGGATGTAAAACTAGGAAAAGATCCATACATTATAAAAGGACGAGGGGAAAAACCTGAGGACAGCCATCAACCAGAGAGGGCTAAACCCAAGAGAAGGGCAGAGCATACTGCTGAAGCTAGTGGCAGTAGTGGCAGAAAAGGGTATGAGGGCAACAGACGTGGAGCTCTAGTCTAGCTCTGAGCCAGTACACTTCTCCATGTTGATCCTGTCAAAAATGCTTCATTTTCTACAAATGGGGTAAGCCACTGTACTACCTGCTCCATATCCATGAGGTCATGGAGCTGTTACTTGGTCCCTGCATGGGAGATGGTAGAGGAGGTGACTCCCGCTGTCTCAAGGCACTGTCTCTCACTCAGCTGTAGAAACATACTTGCTCCTAGCAGCATCTACCCCTGCTAAGGGGTACTGAGCCCCTCATGGCTACACCACTATCCCAAATGCAGCCACCTGTGCCAGGTGTCCTCTGTTGTTATCTAAACCTTTTGAGAAGACAGACAACATAATTATGACTTTTTCCCTATATAAGAAAAGGCTGGGGACAAGAAACACTAAGTAACTTCACATAGTCCATTACCCCAGTGTATCCATAAAGCTGCCAAAACCCAACCCAAAATAAAGTACCAATTAGACCAGTTCTGTGTACAATAAAAAAGGGTAGCTCACCTCTGTGTTGAAGTATTGAAGCAAACATGATTTAAAAGAATGATAATGGATTTCCTTTGACAACAGAACAGGTATAGACCTAAGCTCACACCTCTGACAAGGCATCTAGTTCAACAATCACTATTTTCCTTCAGTTTCTGCTAACTTAACAGTGCTACAGATACTCTATTTTACAGCTGTCATTACCACAAATATTGCAGGAATGATTACACTGAATAATTACAGAACTGGATAAAGGCCATGTCATTTTCAGAAGCATGTAAAATTGTTCCAGATTGGAAATCAGTCATCCATGCCTAGCAGTAATTCTTTGTGAAACCAAAGCTTAGAGAGTTTGGACTGAAAATCTCAAAGAGAAAAAAGTATCAAATTATTGCCACAGATCAAGGCACAAAAATCTGACTTTATGATTTGGAGATGCAGTTTCTGCACAGATTTGCAAGCCTGAAGCATTTTTTAATTCATATTTCTTTTCTCACACTGAGCAACTGAGTACTTAGTTCAGGGTTCAGAAGAGCTCAAGTGATGTATTTAACACCTGCTGGGTACACCACCACTTACACCATACTCAAAACAGAAGGAAAAGAACAGCTGCTATTGCTCTCCCTGCCTCAGGTTAAGTACCAGGAGTGGGAACCCCCCACCAGGAACATGTGAAAGCACCAGCACTCACATGCTGCAGCCTCCAGTGATCCAGAATTCCCCTTCTCATCTTCTACTCTTCACTCATGCCTTGTCTTTCAACTGCATCCAACGATGAGCAAAGATAAATAACGCAGTACACTTTACCTGGGGCTGACCCTAAAAGCAGATTCAAAACTGCAGGCTTGGGCAGATCCTAGCCAGGATCTCTCCCTTGAGCCCAAAAGAGCTTGAGCCTACAAAGCCATATCACTCCACAGCTCTGAATTATACGCTGGCTGCTGAGCTCCTTGGCAGTATCAAGAGTGACTAATGTCCCAGGGTTTTTCTACAGGACAGTCATTAAGAAAGTGAAGTTACATTAAAGGAAGGTGGGAAGCTGGCACATGCTGCCCTCTGGCCTGGATGATCTTGACAGAAGTCAGGTTTTCTCAGCTCCCCTTAAGCTTAGAGCCTCAGGATAAGTACCTTGGCAGGAGGTTTGCCCTAAGAAAACATGTTGTGGGCAAACCCATGGCTGTGTTAAAAGTCACCTACCTCTAGCTACTAACCCTGAAGTCACTGAACGCAAGAAGAGAGGCAGCATTATTTCTGAAAATGGGGAGTGAGAGCTTCCTCTAGGCAGAGCATTATTCTGTCTTTACTCCTGCACCAACAAGAGTACCACTGCACCAGTACAGTACTACCTGTACACAGCACCAGTGCTTTATGAGCATGTGTAATAGTAAAAAAGATGCTCATGACTCCAAACTACAGTTATTATGAGAACTGCTCCAAGGAGGAAAGTGATAAAGAAAATGCTGCCTTAACACAAGCATTGGTTTTACTGGGTTTGTTTGGTTTGTTTTTTTTTTTAACTAGAGAATCTATACATCTCCTTCTCCTTAAATTGCTTGTGCATGTGTTGGGAGTGGACACTGTGCATTTGAAACAACTGAATCGCAAGCATGCCTTCCAAGTAAGCCTTGCAGGGAATGAGGAGGAAACCACATGCACAAGAGTCTTCAAGCTGCCTACACATGCAGCAGTTGCCTCCTACCGAGTCACTGGAAAAATCCATTCCAGTAGCTTTTAAGAGCAAGTAAAATACAAACAACGATATAGGGCACTGGGAGGCCAAGGGGGTACCACATCTCAAAGCAATCTTTCGATAGGCTCAGGCAGTTTTTGGCTTATTCTAACATCACTTAAGAGTGGCAGAATTTTTTTGATGTTAGAATAATTTCTGTCTCCACCATTTGAGGAAGACAAAGATCATGGGTTCACTGTACAGACCAGCCTCAGTAGAACAGTAAATACAAAGTGCAAGACAGGTAGTCAAAAGTCTCCAACCTGTGTTCAACACAGAAAATATTCAAGAGATCAACCTCCAAATTCAAAATGGAAAGCAGAAGTGACTGCAGAGGATTTTCATTCAAAAAACCAGCTTCTGTTTAGGTTCACCGGTCAAGACTTCTGTTAGCACGTGCTTCAGGAAACTCACAGTATCCTTGTACTCTGCTATACATGGAGGAAACAAAGTTCCCTCAACTGTATTCCTGTGCTCAATTATGGAGCCATTTTTCAAAGACAGTTTTGAAGTGTACAAAACTATGACTTGGACATGATCAGAAGTCCATAGATCTGCCTGCTGCATTCAATACAGTCGACTACAAGGTGTGAGCAACTTGCCTGTAGAACCAAATGGGAGTCAATCTGGCTGTTTCAGATGGTTCATCTCATTCCTCTCAGGAGGCCCAAAACGGGCAGCTGCTCCTCCTCACAAGTAGTGCTTGCCATGGCATCCCAACAGATTAGGCTCCATTCCTCCATGAAGCTATACATTATTAATCTTATCTGAAGCAGACAGTGCTGACGCCCAGCTTCCCCACTGTCTGGAAGAATACCAGCTGTCTCCAGCTTAGCCTGAGTCAACAGAGTGCGTGTATCAAGAGGAAATATTTCTTAGAACTTCGCAGGATTCAGAATCCTTCCTCTAGTCTTTTCCCTACCTACTCTCACAGAAACTGACTGGGATTCGCCCCACTCCATCTCTCTGCATGCCCAGGTGCAATAGACTTGGTTTTACATCATCTGCTTACAAGATAACTGTGCCATTTCCTCTCAGACAAGGACCTGGCCCCAACAACCCATCCATTTGGGTTTTTTCAGAGATGAGTTACTGCAAGACTGTCTTTATCAGACCAACAGAAGGAGATGCTTAGATTATGAAGCCAGTGAAAGCTATGGTAGCACACCTCCGGAAGCACAGGAATGGACATTAAAGAAAATAACTGTACTCACCAATTCCTCAGATTTTACTTCTTAGAAGTCTTTTGTGGGCTTGGATCTATGGCTCAAGAATCTCTATGGTCTTTTCCTTCATTCATTAGCACTGGAGCATTACAGCCAATAGATACCACATACTTGCTAATGTTGTAAATACAGAAGTTCATTTCTACTAAAAGGCAATCAAATTGAGGAAGAACTTTCAACTTTGAACTTAAAAACTGGTCAGTAAGGGGTACTGGATAAGACTTGTATTCATCTGCCCTTCTTAAAAGTGGTTACAAACAAGTGGATAACAGATTACAGAAAACCCAGGAAGAAACAGATTTTTACTGACTTACAGACCTTTCAAGGCCTCTAAAAATCTCAGAGGTGTTTTAGTGGTTGTGTAGACATGGCATAGACTGGTGCAATACAAGCACATGGCTCAACAGGTAGATGAAGACCCTAAAAACAAAAGAACACTAAGCAATGCAGCTAATTTTGCAACAAAAATTTATTTCTTGGACCAGTTTTGCCTTTCAGGATGCAGTCCAGCAGTGAGTTGGTTTATGAACAATCACATCACGACACACATAGCTTGCATATCTCATCCTCTCATGAAAAACAGGGGTTTCTACAGTGGCAACTTTACCTGTGAGGAAACACTATTTTTAAATAAAAGCCTTTCATTCTGGGGTAAATGATCTCCAAACAGATTTTGACCCCTTAAATCAGGGACCAAGACTTTGTGAGCAAGTAGGAAAGTGTTCTACAACTTGAAATGTTACAGCCAAGCTGATGAAAGACAGCTCAAGCAACTTTAATGGCTCACAAGCAGTCATTTTTACTGTAGAAATCAACACACCATGTTCAGGTCCAATAAAAGCAAATTATTTGTTATTATGGAAAATACACTAATTCTACTTACTGTTTCCCACAGGTTTACAGTACTAATAAATCCAGATTTGTGTCATTAATCTCTAGAATTAGCGACTAGTAAGTGTACAGTAAGTGGTGATTAAAGCAATAGAAATGCCCCATAACACAGATGTTATTGCCTTTGTGTGAGAAGTCACTGTGTGGTAAGTGAATATTAACTTCAAAGATCCAGCTCATTTTACACAGTTGGGCTCTCTGACGAAAGTTGCACTTGGAGCATGTTAGTGTAATAACATGCTTCCACGATTATTTTTTCTTTTTTTAAATCAGTAATTAGAATGAAACACTATGGTTGAATAGTATTACTCTTACCCACTTATATCATCAAAACAACATGACAGTGTTACTTTTATTTTCTAAAGCTTGTGTTTGGCAAAGCAAGTAATCTGTTTTCTCAGGTACTGTTTAGAAAGCAAGATTAGTATATTAAGCCATTTACCTCATCAAGTATTGTGCTTTTTACATTGCCGTATTTACAACATAGGTTCAGGCATGGCAAATAAAAGCTGTTTTAAATCTGTGATTGCCTCAGAGCTGTTTGACAGGGCTCTGTATGCCTCTTGGAGCTGGCCACTAGTTTTGTAGCATGAGTCCCAGGCTTAATCCTGGGTATAAAGTACTTAAAAAAAAAAAGATTTCCAAGTAGAAGGCTGAAACATTACACATCCATACTCAAATTCCAAAGGCAAACCTATTCATCCATAAGGAAGACCTATTCATATGTATTTACCTAGCAAGAATGTACGACGGTATTTCATTGTTTATCATCATAGCAAAGAAGACAAGATAAGCAAGTGTATCTTACGAAATTAGCTATTGCCTATAGGCTTCCCCACGTTCAGATCTTGGTTTGACCCACAGAGCCATCTGTGCATTTCTATTAAGATATATTCACTAAGCCTACATCAGAAGGCAATGAAAATCAGTTTCCTTCCTTACCTGATTTCCAATTAACCAGTGGTCTTAAGAGTCTGATATCTCACATTCTAATGTAAAGAGCTGAAGCCAAGAATGCCTATTTACACAGGACAGAAAGCAATTTAAATATATACTGATAGAATTTGATTTTAATTACATTAGACACGGTATTTGTCCAATCAGAAGCACAAGGGGAGTACATTAAAGAACAAAAAAACCCTCAAAAATGTAAACTTGGCTGTTGAAAGAAAACTATGGTCACATCTCTCACGTCAGAAATGTTGATAAAAGAGTTCAGAGCTGTTGCCAAGGTTACTGCTGTCCTGAATACATACTGACTGTTCAGAACCAGTCACAAGACCTAAAGAATAAAACAACATTTAGTTTCATATAGATCTGTTAATTCATGTAAAATTAAACAATTAAATTGTTTGCTTTTTTTGCTGTTTTGTTTTGCTAAAACCAACCACCACTCAGCATGTGTTTAGAAGAATACACATCTTTCAGGAGTCTTTTAATCAATCATAACAATTTGTAAACCCATTTCAAAAATAAGTATTTAGAGCTCATGGAAGCAACAAACTCAAAGAATGGCTTATATCCAGGCATTGTGTAGACTGAATGATGTGATCCTCCAGACATTTCTCTGTCCATGTGATACCATCAAAGAACTTTGGTTTTTCTGTTGTTGGCTTTTATTTTTATTAATAACATGACAAAAATTAAGTAAAGAAAGAAAGAGACACATGAGGAACTAAGAACTGGAAAATGAGACAGGAGTAATGCAAAAGGGGTCATATTCCACCACTCAAACATAAGCCAGCAGAAAGGAAGGAATGAGATTAGAAGAAAGGTCAGAGAAGCAATGGCAGTCAGGTGTATTCTTGGAAAGAGCTTAAGAATGAAATTAAAACAAAAAACAACCTTCACACTTCTCAGACATCACCTTCTCTCTGCACTCTCTTCTCACTAGTCTGGATAAGACTTTTACTAGACAAACTTTTTTAATTGTCCACTTGTACCCTGAGGTGCTTGAGAAAAGCGCTGCAGGCTCAGCTGTCATCCCAGCATAAAGTGCAGTTGGCAAAATACTCTTGCTCCACTAATGACCTTCCCTTGATCAAAGAATTTCCAGGGGGTCAAGAAAAAGGGAAAGGAGAAACAACACCTCGCTGTTGAGAAATTATCTCCCATTTCAGACCACAGGACAACTCTTTAGGAAAGTGCTGCCTCTGCTTCAGTTCAGCAAGAGCACAAGAGACTGAGGAACCTTCTGCTGATTTTGACAGCCATGCAAAAATCCTTCTTCTCCAGTCTCACCACCAACCAGGTCTCTGTAGCAATTTGTAGCAATGTATTTCATTGGGCTACTCCTCTAAATTAGTTGAGGGTGCTTCTGTAGTATATCTTTCCTTAGTCGTGTGCTTCAGTAAAAACGAACTGGAAAAGTCTGCTTCATAGGCTCTGTGTCAGCCACAAAAAGCTGCATGACACTGTGAAGTCAAGCCCAACGTTCCCCAGAGAATTCTGGAGCACCAATGTCACATCCCAATTTTCCAATTTTATCCACTCAACTGAAAGGATGTTTAAACCCAACATTTCTGTGGACAATCTCATTTCATTCTTCTCTCATTATTGAAGTGTGGCTGAAACCTTCTATTCTCAGAACAGCCACAAATAAATAACCTCTGGTACATGTAGGGAAATTTTAGTCTCAGAAGTGGAATTTCTCATAAGAACTTTTAAGCAGCTGAAGATACAGAAAGGGACACTATTACTTGCTCCCAGCTAGAGCAGCTGCTAACAAGATGATATGGGCCTGCCTTTAAAGTCTATTTGCAGAGGTGAGTCTGTCAGTAAACAGCAAAGTAATTTATCACCACACCCATAAACCTCTCTTCTAGAAGTGCCATACACCTGAATATCACCCATGAAAGCAGATCCTATGGTTGAGGTGAATGCCATCTAAGGCCCTCTTGTAAAGTCAAGCTCTGTTTCAGATCCTGAGATGCTGTTTCTTAACAGCATGACATAGGCCATTGTGCTGGATGTCAGTCTGTTCCTGGGAAATGCCACTGCACTTCCACTTCTGACTTTTCTCCTTTCTCAGGTTTGCCCCTATAGCCAAAAAGCTTGTTTGGTGCTCCAACTAATCTATACCTCGAGTTAAAATGTTAAACATTAAACCCTTAGTACTTCATTCTGAGTTTAAGGCTGAGATTGAGAATCTCATAAAACCCAGAATGCTTAAGGTATGGCTTAAAACTACAAATTACAGCCCTTTTCCCAGCACCTTCTGTATTTATAAAAAAGAAAAAAAAAGGTATTTCAAAGCTTATCAGAAACACACTTCAATACAAGTGGAGTGAGATTTCAGAGGACAGCCATAATCTCTATTGCAAACATGTATGCCAGAGCACAGAGCATTAAGGTGATCTTCCTCAAATCACATGCCAAGTTAATGGCAAAGCCAGGAGCAGTATGCAAATCTCACTGACATGGTAAAACATCAATAAGTCCATATGTGGCTTTTCTGCTTATTTACTGTATGTATCTCTGCATCAGTTTATTTTTCACATGCTGATTATTCACGACTGAACTATGCTTTTCCCACACTTGGGAAGTGTTACATGCAACTGCTCGCTATTTTCACTGAGTGAACCACCACCAGAGTGGGAGTCAGGTCTTTGAATAGCCTTAGTTCAATTAAAATCCCAAGCCTTTATGCTTGCTGTTACCATATTTCTCTACTAGTTACTAAAAATATCACCATATTTCTCTTATTTCTGAGAACTCCTTGTGGTTAAACAGGACAAATCCCTCCCCACCCTTACTACTTGTAAGGTAGCCTCTCTGAGTGCCCACTGTGCTAAACTCCGCAAGGATAAATATGAGTCACACATTAGACTCACAAAAACAGAAAGTCATCGAGCATCCCCTATAGTGTTAGTGGCACACAGGCAGGGAAGCTCAACAAGGCAGAGAAAGAGAAGCTGCTGTACTCCTACTGCCTGCCTTGCATGTGCAAGATCCCCGTTCCTCAGGACACTATCAGTGACACAGAGCCCACAGTGCTATTCCCACTGTCCATTCCCTTTGTTTAACTTCTTAGGGAAATGAAGCTTATACATGAAGAACACAGTATCTGTGTGGGTATGCTTACGTGTGTGCGCTTATCCCAGATTTTTTTTTCTTGGTCCACAGTCATTACACAAAGGCAGGAAGGCGATTCTATAATTATCTTTGTGAAAGGTGAGGTTGGCATGCATGATCCCAGACAGAGGGGAGAATTCCAGCAAAATCCTCAACCATGGAAAAAGTTTCAGCTGAGACTCACAGTTAACTGGACACAAATTTACAGGAAAGTAAGCATATTCAACCCCACTGCTCAGAGAACTACCCATCTGTCTAGGCAGGCTCTGTAAAACATAGTTATTTGAATGATTTATTCCATTCTTTCTTCTAAGAAATCTTTCCCAGCATTGGAACACAAGGGAGCAGACTGGTGGGTGCCACACATTCATTAGCACAGAAAAGATCTTTACAAAAGCAAATTCTGTACTTTCCAAATTAAGAGGAAACAAGCCAGTGACAGGGTGTGGCAAGGGATTCTGTTTGTTTCTAAGCCTGTCTTTTCAAACACTTTGCACTTACATACCTTCAAGTACAGAAAAGCATCCACTCGGAAATTAGCAAGAGGGTAGAGCCAACGTATGTATTTTAGGCTAGCTGAGGTTTTTTTTCTCAAGGTCTGTATATCAGAGCAGAGATATCTATTATGAATATTTTGATCACACATTGCAAGCCAGCACCAGCCATGGCTGCTTAAGTAAGGGGGGAAGGGAAAAACTGACTCCCATTATGACCTCTGTTCAAGTCCTGCCCCTTAGCTGCCCATGCTGCAACAAACCACCCTGGCTGGGGCCCATTACTCATGCTGTTTACCACTAACCTTGCTCATGATGATGCAAGGCAGCCACAGAGCAAACACAAGCCACTCACCTGGCAGATCTGCAGAGGCACTTGTGGGAAACAGGCAGTGACCTTTTCAGCCAGCAAAAACTACAGCAGGAAGACAACACTTGAACAAACCTTATCATGCAACAGAAAAATTCCTCACTGGCATAATAATGTAAAAGGAGACTATTTCCCACTGGCAGTTTTCTACATGAGGATATAGCCTCAATACAAAGCGAAGCATGAACTTCCAGGCTAAAATAGTTGTGATAGACACAGCAAGCACACTGAGAATCATAGAATCAAAGAATGGTTTGGGTTGGAAAGGACCTTAAGATCATCTAGTTCCAACCCCCCTGCCATGGGCAGGG
>JANHGB010033709.1:0-30526 GCA_026283785.1 Coracopsis vasa
TCATAGAATAGTTAGGGTTGGAAAGGACCTTAAGATCATCAAGTTCCAACCCCCTGCCATGGGCAGGGACACCTCACGCTAAACATGTCACCCAAGGCGCTGTCCAGCCTGGCCTTGAACACCGCCAGGGATGGAGAATTCGTGACTTCCTTGGGCAACCCATTCCAGTGCCTCACCACCCTCACAGTAAAGAACAGTAAAGAACTTCCTCCTTATATCTAATCAATTATCAATTTAGCTAGCAGTTGTTAGCAGCAGAGTATGGAGAAAAGAACATAGAGGTTCAAAATCTATCACTTAGAAGGAATTTAATTGTCACTTACTTTTCCATTTCCAGAGACTTCCACCCAACCCCACACCTATAAGATCAGAGAGGGCTGCTGGCTGGCAGTGCACTGTCGCGGCTCTCAGGGCTACAGTGGTTCACATTTTCCCTCTGTGACAGCCAGGATGTGTGCCAGGAGATATGTCAACAAAACCCCTTTGCCACCCCCTCCAGTGCTCTGCCTCGACTCAGCAGCTCCAGAAATTTCCCTTTTCTAATAGTAGAAAGCATGGGAAGGTGCCCTGGGGCTGGAGCATAACTGGGCACAGCTGCAGGAGGACCCTGGAAGGATCCCAGGCAGAGATCCTATGAAATAGAATTACCCACCATTAACAATATCTGATTAAAGGACATTTTAAATATTTGATGGTGGTGATGAAAGGTATCATTGTGGATAATCATAAATTAGAAGCAATCCTCCACATGCGCTTTTTACCTCTCCTCTTTAATGAACAAAGCTCTACCATTAACTCACTTTACAAATGTTAGCTGCCACAAGAATGTCCTTTTTGTGATGAGAAATGCTGGCATTCAGCCTAGTTTTTGACTGAGGTCATTACAAAGTTGTAAGCAGTACATCCCAGAAGAAAGTGAGGATGGTGGTGTTCAGATATTTATATACCACGTGCCTTGCCTTGTTACCATGACACCAAGGCACCCAGTCCTACATCCCTACTCTGTATACATGGAACTGGAATTCACCTTTTATGCAGAAGCACACACACAGTTCCTTTGTTATCCAATAGAGAACATTGACATTACTTTGTACGGACTATACATTGACTTCTTTCAAAGCACATATGCTCTTAACATGTCTGCTGACGTTTCTGGTGTGTTTTGAACAATTTGTATTTCTCCTGTACATTGTGTGTAATCTTACATAAAGCATGGCATTCACTGCAATGTAAAAAATAGCAAATGCAGCCACAGAATCATTAGCTCCTCAACTAGATGACTTTGTTCCTGCAATAGCATACAGTTACAAAACTTCGTGCCAGCATTGCTATCACTCAAGGAGTTCAGTGGGAAATACAGCTCTTCTAGCAAAATATACTTGGGTTTATTGTCTGAAAATTCACACTAGACAGTTTCACCTTTGTGGATTAGGAAGAGAAAAGATTACAGTCTCTCTCCAGAAATAAACTATTTTTTTATGACCAGTAACCACAAATGCTGTCCAAGGTATTTTACTGTTTCTGTCCATGGCTGGAAACCATACACCCCTCCATCAGCTATGCCAAATCATGGATGTTAAAAAGCAGATTAGAGCAAATACGAACCAGCCCAAATTGCCCCTCGCTCCCAGGGGTTCATCTCGCTATTCCCCACCCCAGGGCTGTGCCTGCACAATCAGATATGCAAGTCTCACCCCACCCCACTCCACCACCCTCCAGAGGCACACTTGCAAGGTTTTTCCTGAAGTCTGGATGATCTAATTTACCTATCCTTTAAAAAGGATAGGACAGCAGGAAAAATCCTCTCTCCTAGAGGCCTGGGGCTGAACCAGGATTGTGACAGCTCTGTGTCTCTGGAGGAATGGAGAAGTATCAACAGAATCATAGAATTACAGAACAGTTTGGGTTGGAAAGGACCTTAAAGATGATTAGCTAGTTCCAATCCCCTTGCCATGGCCAGGGACACCAGTTTCACTTTTCATTTAAGGCTTTGTTCAGACTTCATATGCAGGAATGGCAGGAGCTCCTTACTAGCCCAAAACGGACCAGTACCACAGGAGAAGCTGCTTCTAGTCCTTGCAAGAAAGCACAGTAAATGCTTAGACATGCAGGCCAACTCTGCCTCTTGAAACCATCAACATGAGGACGAAACAAACAAAGCAGCACCACTCCACACCGCAAGCTGCTGGACTCTTCTCTCGGCCTGTACACTCAGCCAAGAACTCCCACAGAAATGTTTTTATATCTCAAGACTACTTGAGACTAACCCAAGTGCTGCACTTCCACTGCCAAATTAAACTTCTTTGTGGAGCCTCTTAGCTCAGTTAAAAGCTTGCCAGCCTTCCTGAGGGCCAAGCGCTCTTCAGACCACTCCTGGTCTCTCCCATGGAGGCACAATTAGCCACAGAGAGCCTGTGCCTGCATGCCAATAACGAGCCCTGTGCTTAATGCCCCGTCGGGTTTTCCCATTCTTCTTCTGCATTCACAGAGAGCAATTCAATATCTGAAGTACATCTTCTACAGTGGCTGCAAAATAACATCTTCCTGCAAGAAGAGCACTCCGGGATTCTCTCCGATGATGGTCCAACAGCGGAGGGCAAGATGGCCTTTTGGCAGCTGGATGCCAGCAAGTGGGGAGGGCAGTGCTTATGCTGCTGAACCAGTGAGGACCAGAATGGCATGATCTGGGGGCTGCAGCCACAGCACAAACCTAGGGACAAGCGGCAAGAAAATATCAGCCAGCACGTTTTGCATATGTGGAGGTGAGATGGCAGATCCTACTTTATGTATGTATATAAATATATAGTTTGTTGTGTTAAAAAATCTCAAAGGAGAAAAAAAACAACAGAGAGGGAGAGAAAGAAACCGAGATATTACAGCACCCAGAGTAAATTAGGGAACCAAAATTAGGAGCAATCTGTGTTTCAAAAATGTGGTCAACAGAATGCATCACCATGACAATTCTTGCTAGAAGCAACAAGGGATGATTCCTGGCAGTGCAGAAGGAGTGCTCTTTCAAATAGTGGAGAATCATCAAAATGCAATTTACAGCACCAAAAAAAAAATTAAAAATCTGTAGTGTCATTTTGTTGACTTTTATTCTTTAAAATGTGAGAACTAGACTGAAGATGCATTACCTCACACTGAATTCTATGGAAATCCTGATCCCACTTTTAATGACAGAAAAATCAGAGACATCTTTAGCATTTTCCTCAGTGGTTACATTACAAACAAAGCTAAAATAAAGATCAAAGATTTATATCACAGATATAAAATGAAATCAAATGAGAGTCTCATATTAAGGCACACAGAGGTGGGCTTTAAATAGTAAAAATGTTTCTAAAAGGAAATTTAAAGAAAGGATTAAAATACCTAAGCACTGAAAAATAAGAAAATAAATTCCTTTTAAAGATCATCAGCCATCATACAAATATGTAGAATTTGCAGCAACAAATTACGGCGTAACTGCTTATATAGGAGCCGATGACCTAGCCAGGTAGGAGCTGCATTCTCTATTTTTCCTTGTTTCAGGTGTTTTTGTGGATAGCAGGGCAGGGGTAAGTGGGTTACTTGGGGTGCATTGTCCCTTGGGGAATACCTGGCCCACGGGTGAGTGAATAACTCATCGTCCAGCCTGAAGCCCCCCAGCCGTGGCCAATGTCTCCACCCTCATCCTGTTTACTTCTGCATCACAATATATCCCTGCTTCCAGCTACTACATAAGAGCAGAAGCTGATGCAGTTGTAATGGTGGCTTCTTCAAAATATCCCATGCATGAGGCTGGACATCTCTGGCCATCCTGTCCCCAGAGCAGCCCTTGCTGGCACATTGCATGAACATCCGCAGCCAATAAAAATGGATTGTTTTAATTTTGGGCAGCTGAGAGACAACAACAGAGTTCTCATGATTGATAGAATCATACAGATGTGCTCATTTGCTTAGTGATGGGGAGAAGGCTCAGCAGAAAAGTGAGAAAATAAAGTGAGAGAAAAGCCATTTAAAAAAAAAAAAAGCTTTGATGACAAATGAAAAAAAGAAATACTGTGTCTATGAGTGGGGAAAAATGGAGAGAATACAGTTTGTTCTCACCACATGGCAGCACGATACATGTACTTCTGGTGGTTAGCATGGCAGTTAATGTAGAGCTGGCACACATAATATCACTGGTGGTGGATTCTCTCCATACTCTCCTTGGCCACAGCAATAGCAGGTGATACCCACTGCATGGCCAGCGCTGGAAATCACACCTGGTACCCCTGGCGACTGCACCCAGTGGCTCTGAGATCAGGGGTTACTGTTTACAACATTTTAGGAAGTTCAGACACCAAGGATAGATTTCTTCTCTTAAGAGCATAACTGTGTACAAGTCTGGCTGGATGTGAAGCACTGTATACGCATGTGGCAAGGGCTGACCTTGAGCCGAAGAAAGGTCTGTTTAAAAACGTATCCATTTAAAAACCCCACAGATTCAGGCTGATCTAAACACTCCACGACCATCCATCAATTTCAACAAGTTGTCTTAATCTTTTAGTTCTTAAATAACATTTCTTTCTCATCAAAATACTTTCTGTCAAATATTTAATTTTGAATGTTATTCTATGTTAAAAGTAGTTAATGACTTTGAAACTAAAATGAAATATTTAATGGGAGGTCAAAAGAATAATTTGTTGATTCTGGGATGAAATTAAAATCTGGTTTTTGTTTTTTGGTTTTTTTTTTAACAAGGCTTTATTCCTTTTCCCTAGGCAATTTAGAATCACCAGGGAATAAAGGAAATATAGTACCCGCAGCTAGATACCATACAAATAATTTATAATAGTTATAATAGACAACACTGAAAAACTCCATTACATTCCCATTTCTCTGTCAGAGGTAGAACCTGCCTGGTTAGAGCAGGGCTTGTATATCTAAGTAATATCTAATTCTCAGAGAAAACTTACCAGCAGTGAAATCAAAGCTGGCTGTAGACAAATAAGGTAATCAAGTACTGACAGAAAAGAGACTATTCATGTGCCTGGGGAACAAAAAAGCCCTCAAACAAACAACAAACCAAAACCACCAAAAAGAAATGGGAAAAGAGACAATGCATGGAATATTCATAATTCATAACAAAATGACTTTTACTTTAACAAGAGGCTATTTCTCCTTGTACAATTTCAAGTATGATGGGGGTCAGACAACCCTTGAATGGCAACTCTGATGATTTTGGTAGGACCAAGCAATCTCACTCCCTGGGATCTTTAGGAGAAAACCCTACTGACAGCAATCTTGCTAAGGGCCCATCTTTCCAAGCTCCTTCCTACCCAGTGGCTTGATGTTGCACCTGTTAATTCATCAGCAAACTGTTGTCTTGTAAGTGGGGAACCATAACATATATGCTGTGTAAAAGCAAGACTATGTGAACTAACGCTTTGAATCCTTTGAAAAGTTATTTTCACATTATGTTGCCTCCTGAAAATCATAAAACCTTTAAGTAGATCTGTGGCACAATAGGTACACATACATAATTAAAACAACTCATCTTGGTCAGATAGGGATTATCTGATGCATGCTAGTCATCTTTGTCACCCGCTATTTTTCTGAACAATGTTATTAAAAGAAAATCAAATTAAGGATGAAAAATAATTGCAAAATATATCAAAGCATAAAACAGATGTTAAGTGCATGAAATAAATAGCTGTAGGGAAAAAGCTTTAAAATATTGTGAGAGCTTCAAAGAATAGCTTGTATTTCAAACACATTTTTATCTCTTATTCTTCTCCCACACTTTTTTGGTATGGAAAGAGGCTTTAAGCTCAAAGATAAAGAACAAATAAATGCTGTCTTTCATTTCCAAACACAAACTGCGGATCTCAGACTCTTTAAGGTGTAAATACTAGATCTGCTTCCTTCAGAGTTCATCCTAGCCTGGTTTATAGATAAAAAAAAGAGAAAGAAATAGCATCAATGTCTAAGCAGTTGAGCATTACCTTTTATTTCCCCTCCTCCTTCACAAAAGTGGCCCATCAGATGCAAAGTGACTGTCAGCATGGCTGGATCCCGCTTCAGAAACAATGCTCAAGCTTCAGTTCTAGCAATGTGCAACTATGCATCACCAGAAAATGAAATCTTCTTCATCCCAGCGTGGCTTGCAACCAGTGGGATGACCTTGCTCTGGTGTTTGCAGGGGAAAAGCCAGATTGTGACTCAATTGCTGTCTTCTGTATTTGAAGCAATAGGTACTTTATCACTAACTGCTCAAAAATGAGATATTTTACTTTTCTACAACATCTTTCCTATCAAGCTACCTGAAAGTGCTTTATGTACTTTATCCTCTGTGTCCCCAGTTCACTACAATGGCAAAGGGAAGTGAGGTTTTCAGTCACACAAGGTGCAAATTTGCTGCTCATGTCATAAAACACTTTTCTGGAGCTCAAAAAGAAAGAACAACTTGTTCCCACAAGCACCACAAAGACACTAATAGCGTGAGGCTTTGCAAAGAAAGGAGAATGAGCAAGGGTTGTGCGCCCACCTCCGCAGCCAAATACTTCTACACCACACCAAGGCCAGTGGCCCGTACAGACTGAGGCCAGCTCAGCTCTGCTGAGCTATGACACAGAGGTATAGCTTGGACGACCATTCATAGCCACAACTTTATTCTGTGTGAGTCATCCTCATCCAACCGACTAGTACAGACATCACCACATTCAAAAAAATAAATATGATGTTTACTGATGCACGGAATCCTGCTAAATTATGCCAGCTATTCCCCCACCCAGTATTCCCGATTGCTGCTGTAGGTTGGGATGCCTGACTAACACCCCACACTTGCGGAGGGGAGCCTGGATCTGCATCAGCGCAAGCAGTTGGGACCTTGGCGTGGTGACTCACTTTGTCAGCGGCTGAAGTGACAAAGTGTTGAATTTCCTCTACACCCTGTGTCACGGTGCATCAGTCAGTGAGGGGGAACACCTCTCCTCTACGCATCCTTCCAGCTATATTTATTGGTGAAAAGACAGAAAAACATGCTCCTGTCACATCTTTAAATAAAATATACATGAATTTTGTGAAAAGCACCAGCTGATTGCACACAAGGATGAAGAGATATTAACACAGACAGTGACACCCCCAGTTTCTTTGTGCTGCATGAAGAACACACCAGCAGAGCTGGCAGGCTCCCCTTTGGGTACCTGGCTTCCTTCTTATTCAGACCTGGCTGGTTTAAGCAGGTGGATGGCAGGGGACACATCGGAAACATGATGAGCATTGAAAAATCACAGACAAACCAAATTCTGGTTCAACTTTGAAGACAAGGTGGCAAACGGTACTAAAGGAAAACAGAAACACTGGGATATTCTGAAACATTTTCATTTTGAAAAAAATTAAATTCCATGAAAGCCACTGATGCATTTTAGCAATTTTTGCCTTCTAGTATTTATTTAGTACAGTCATTCTTCCATGTATTTTACAAGGATACACCGTTTTTCAACTGAAACGCTACATCAGCAATTATAAAATGCAAAGGGCAACGCAACTCAAGAGAGACCTTAGACGCAGGAAAGTTTTAGCTTCTCTAAACCTCACTTGGAAGCAGAAGTAAAAGGAAAGAGTAAATGGAAGAACTTGACAGCTTCATGTCAGAAAAGACATGAACTGTGACACAGCAATGTCAGCAAGACTAAAATGAGCTGTTAAAATACCTGGAATGAAACAACACAGGGTTTCTAAAGTGGCAGATTAAAAAGAATATGATAATGGGTCAAGAACAACGAAATCCATGCCTTGTTTCTGCCTTGCACTTTCGCTTTAAAACTTTCAGTTAGAACATACTAGATTGCCTCCAAAAGAAAGTGTCAAGGTAAAACTCAGCAAGTGCAGTTCAACAACTATGTAAAAACATTGGTATTGAGGGAAACAAGAAAACAAACCTCATTCTGGTTTTACTTGGAGCACCTGTACCTGAAGAACACACCTTTAAATAGACGCACAACAACAGCATAAATATGATAAAAAAAGAAGTCCTGCAGCTACAGTACATAAGGAAGCTTTAAGTGCCTGTCAAAAGATTTTAAGCAAGATTTTTAGAACTAAAACATGATTTAGCTTTTCCAATATCATATAAAACTAAAAATCAAAAATGCTGAGGTTTTTTATTAACCTTCAGGAGAAAAAAATTCTTGATAGCTGATGGCCTTTGAGGGTGGCAAAGAACAGGCAGTTCCAGCTCATATGATTACTGAGCAAACTACTTTTTTGGTCATTTTTTCTACTACTTCAAGCAATGGCTCAGCACAATTTAACAGTTTCCAGCTCAGTAACTAAAAAAAGCTCAAGAGTCTTTATTTTTCTAGGGTGAGAAGGGCAAATGACAACATAGAAGCATGCCTGCTGTCAGGGTAACATAACATTTATCTAGCACAAAACGTGTCTCATCACAGACCGGGTGCCCACCTCTGCATTTTCAAGGGCTTCTGGGATGGAGATGGAAAGCTCTGCATTGCTTTTAAGTACCTCTGGTAAAAGACTATGGCCAAGAGGAAAAGTAATTTTTCCTCCTAACTCTGAATTTGTTCCCTAAAAAAAATATACAGGCATAGGTTAATTATTTCTGAGGAGTCTCAAGCAAGCAGTGAATTGATCATAGCCCACATACCCTCTAGAAGGGCTACCTCTTCTCTAGAAGTTTAATACAGCTTCTTGGAAATATCAATTGGAACAAGAAATCTTACTTGGATCATAAACTCTAAGGGGAATCAGTAGATTCTGCTATTTTATTATAGTGACCTTTAGACCACCCTCTGCCTTTTTACTCTTCAGTTTACATATCAGAAAATACCACAATGTATTGAAGCATGCATTGCATCATTGCTAACAACAGACCTTAAACTCTTTACTCACTGAACTGGAAGTGACTTTGTTTTTTCTTTTTGAGTGACTGCTTGAAGCAACGGATAAGAAGGAAGAAACTCTTCATTATAAACCACTTTTAGTTGGTATTACCTATCAAGATCTTTTTATTTGCTTACAACATTCACTTTTGAAATATATTTTCTCTGTTAAGACTAGGTTTTGAAAATTCCTTAGCATTTTAATTGGCTTGATACTTCAATTCTCTTTTCAAAAGAGGAGACTTGATCACAAAGCACAACCTGGTTTCTGTATGTATCCCTCTTTCTTAGAGCCTCCTAAAGGCTGTTCACTTTCTGCAGAAGTTTGCAGATCACCATTTGTAGTTACAGAAACTTCTACGTTTGAAATAAGTTAAGTCTGGAAAATTCAGTCATCTCAAACAATGATCGACCAGTAACAATCTGCCTGTGGGCAACTGACTCAGAATTAGAGACTTCAGACCAAGCTTTTCACTTTTATGTTTAAAATGATTAAAAAGCTACAAAGAAAGAAACAGGGGAAAAAAGAGCTACAGCTGGCTGGAGATCTGCATAGCTCTAAGTAAAAGCTTCTCATGGAAGCTGCATTTTAAAACTGTACCTTCAGTCTCCAGTTCCTCCTTTTTAGCCATCCTTTGCCCAGTTTGGATTGAAAGATCAGGATTGTTGTCCTGTGAAACTGGGCTACCTGAAGAACAATGAAGAGGCATGAAGTGATGGAGCTGCCACAAGGATCACCAAGCTGAAGCATCCAGACGAGTACTGCTCACCCTAGTCCTGACCTTCCTTGAGCCTGATGCATTTAGCAACATGCAATGTATGTATCACAAGGAATTGGCAAATACAAGGGAAATATTAGCAGGTAGGAGTTATTTCTGTTTAATTTAGCTGAAGTACTAATAATGTTAGTCTCTTTCTGTTCTGCTTACTCTGCATTTGCTTTTCAACATGCTCACACACTATTTTAGACTGTGGGAAAACTGGAGGGGATATTTGCTGCTTAGGTCGCCCTGCTAAAAAAACCAGCTTGGTTTTCTTCAAGAAATAGGTTCCTCCAGTCTGACAGAGCACATTATGATTTGCTCTCTCTGTTAGCCAGAGATGCTTCCAGGCATCAGTTACCTTAGGGCTGGGCTAAGGCTATCTTACCAGCACTCCCCAAAAAAGGCAGGCCCCAGCAGAAGCTCCTGCTTTTCTATTTCCAAGAATCAAGATAAATTCAAAATTGCTGCTAAATTTCCATCAGTTTGTGTTATATAGTAGTGTACATTTTTATTTTCTTTCAGTACCTTATGCAGGTTTACTTTCTTTTAGTATCTTTTACTAGGATCTGACAAAGCTTAACCATTTTCAGATGATTCAGGAGAAAATGAGGAAAGCTGGGATTTTTTTTATATCAGCAAAGAGCAGTCTGCTTCCTTTAGTAAGTTATAGGTTAATCGCTTTGCATGAGAAAACAAGGATAATTGCCAGTTTTGCATAAGATTCAGTTTTGAGTTGCTTGAAAACTGAAAAGAAGGTCAAGCACACCCAGTCATGTTCCTCTGCACCTTTGTTTTATTTAGCTTTGCAAATCAGAGTTCTCTTCATTTCTCACGTCTCTAGTGAGAGAGTAAAAACTGAAGTTGCAACACTGAAATTTTACATTATGATGCTCCCCATCTTATTATCTAAATTGCTTTGCCATGCATGAATTCAAACCAGAAGTCTCTATTGATCTACATCTCTGCTACTAGAACTACTTTGTCAAACTCTAGCGTGTTTACATATGGCTGGAATAATTTGGAGATCTGTTTACAAGCTGTCCAATGTAATTGAGAAGGATTCTTCTTGTGCCTTTGAGGTCACATACTTAGAAAGGTAAAACTTGCTGCAGTCACTATTTTAAAAGGATTGAGGACAGAGAACAATTACTTGTAGACTGGGAACCAATAAATGGAAATCCACAGAGAAGTCTAAAGACCTAAGAAATAATCTAGGCAAGGCACTAAGAACAGAATGACTCAGAAGAGGAAGACTTGGAAAAAAAAGTAAATGAACAAATTGCATATTATTAGATTGAAAAAAGAAATTTGTAATCTCAATAATTTCACTTATGTTTTTTTGCCTTCTCCTGCCTATAGATTTTAGCTGGTCATGAGCTCAGGTCAGTGTTTACTGAGGGACTGTTACCACCTTGCCTTTCAGACAAGAGACCTGACCCACAAGTATGACTGGAAGGTGAAAATGGATTACATATACTTCATGGATTTACTGTGTAGGAATTCCAGTGTGTAGCCTAAGCTCTAGCCCTTAAAAAAGTTTAGCAAGTGTTTCATCAAGCAGAGAAGTACAGCAATGAAGTTAAAGAGGTCAGGGTACACAGTGTTGGGCAACTCACAAGATATAATTCCATAAGTACATTAGTAATAAAGACAGACCAAAAAAGGAGTGGGAAAACCATTAACTAAGTAAGCTGAATGGTTAATAAGCTTTCTTTGCTTCAGTCTTCATGTAAAAGGCCAACTGAGAGCAGATGGTCAGCACAATAATACTGTAACTAAAAGGGAAGTTTCTAATCTCATAAAAAGAGAATGGTGAGAGTGCCTAGCTAATTTAGATGTTTTCAAATGGGTTATGATGATGAGCTTTATCTTTGCATACTTAAGGAAATGTCTGAAGTGATACCAGATTCTTAACTATTATCATGGAAGACTGAAGCGGAAAAGACAGGGGAAAAGGTAACCACGTCTCTAAGAAGGAGGAAAACATACTGCTTTACATATCAGCCTACAAACCATCCATTCGCAGAAAAAACCTCAATCTTTCTATAAAAGCAACAAGACACCCAAGGCACGAGCAGTAGCAAACAGCATTTGCTGAAGTGCACCATACCAACTGCATTTCCTTCTATGGACATTAAAAAGGCACAGCTTGACTTCAGCCTTAGCAATTAATGTGGCATTTGGGGATATGTATACAGGCTACAAAGCTTGCTAGAAGACCATTCATTTCCAGAAAACAGTTCTATTCAAAATGAAAGCATGAATCATGCACAGTTTCAGAGAGACCTGCCTTGAACTCAGTATTATTAATATTTTCATTAATGACTTGGATGATGGAACAAGGAATATGCTTATAACATTTGCTGATAACTCTGTGCAGGAAAGGACTGCAAGAACACGAGAGGACAGGATTAAAATTCAAAAAAGGTTTCGACAAATTGCAGAAATAATCCTTAAAGAAAAAGATTATTCAGGAGAGACAATTCCTGTTATTCAGGAGAGACAATACAAGACACTATACTTGGGAAAAAATAATCAATTGTGCAATTACAGGCTGGGGAAAAACTCCGCAGGTTGAGGAAAGCTGAGGATGGCTGCTCTGAAAAAGGCAATCGTTCTGGGATCACAAATGGAAGTGTGGCTACTGACATATGGGAAATAATCCTTCTACTAGGCCCAGTCCTCACTGGAGAAATAGATACCATATGTCAGTAAAGTTGTGGGCTAAATGGAGGAAATCGATGAAGGAGAAGGTAGCAGATCAGAGGTCTATGAAACATTGCCAAGAGGTGAAACAAAGTTGGGGAATTAACCTTTAAGCCAAAAAGAGACTGAGAGAGAACTTAAAAGCTTAAAATATCTTCAGGATAACAGTAAAGACAAAGGAACGGCCTGTTCTTCAGGGCTTGATCCCATCAGCCATGAACTAAAAGCAGGGAACCTCACCATGGAGTGCGCCCTGTGGTGCAGAGCTGTGTGTGGGGCCAGCACTGCTTCCCGGAGCAGCTCTGCACACAGGGACCGGCTGTCCAATTGCCACAGGCCACTCTGCCCTGTGAGCCTGGGTAAGCCTGGCTGGTTGCTGCCACCAACCACACAACAGCCCTGCAAACCATTTACCAAAAAACCTTTGAATATTAAATGCAAAATTTCAGGAAGGTCAATTAAACTGGTCATGGATATTTAATAATAGGGAAGATGAGAAAAATAATCAAATAAATTACTTGTTCCGAATTATCACTCAATTCTAGCTGTAGTTCATTGCTGACTCAGATTAATGAATGCTGAAAAGATGTTACTTTCACATGAATATTCAGACTTTGCTACCCGATTGCAATTTTTCCAATGAAAAATGCAGCATATCGATTCTTGATGAATTTTTAATAGAGTCAAATGTCAAATGCCCTCGGTATCATTTAAAGAGATTACATTGGCATGCCAGGCTATGAAGAAGTTCCCTCCTGAAAATACAGGACACCAAAAAATTGCTAACATGAGGAAATTAACTCAGGAACTGAGTTCAGGCTGGTGCATGGAAACGCATGCATTTCTCCATAGAGCTCACCACACTTCAGCTGCTTTATGTTATAAATAGTGATAACTGTGAAAAGACCTAACCTTCCCTTCAATGTTTTGTGGGCTTATTTTATTCATTTTCACCTTCAGTAAAGGAGCTTTTGCCAGGGAAAGTGCTTTTGTACAAAAAAATAAAACCTGTGAATCACCAGGGAAGCTGAGTGGGAAAGGTCACCAACTGGCTTCTCTATAGCAGCAGACGTTTATTTTATCATTGTAGGACCTGAACTCATTCATGTGATCATCCAGCTTTAGATTTTAATAGACAGGATTGGGTGAAGGTGACAATCTTGTGTTTCTTTAGAGAGAAGTAGACAAGAAGTGACAAACAGCATCCTGCTCAGTGCCGATGCTGATTTACTTACCCAGATACTGATTTTATTCCATTTGCTTAACTTGGGAAGTGGACCAAACCAGAAACTCTGGGATGAGAAACTGCAGAACAGCATTTCTCAGGGAAACTGCTCCTTAGTTCAGTGAAGGTTAGTTTAAATGTGTCAGGAGTTGAGTTTAGCCCTCTCCAGATGAGAGAAGCTCCCTGCTCCTTTCTGCTGCAGACCTGTCTTGAGAAGCCACTGATTCAGACAGCATCCTCCTAACCAAATTCCACAGAGCACAACGAGCCCCCTGAAGGTCCCTGAGAGATTTACAGCTCAAAGCAGATAGGGAAAGCATGACATGTAGCTCCTCCAGAGCAAAAGCGTACCAAACTTTCTGCAGAACTCCTGCCCTTTCGTGCAGGGTAGTGGCACATGATGGAGATACCTCCTCCTCTCCTGAGGTTTACTTACCTATGGAAAAATTAACTTTGCAAAACATGCTGGTCATTTATTTACATGGAAAGGTGGGTGACTAATTTCCTTGGTTCCTTCGGAAACTCCAGTCTGCTCAACAAAGACAGCTGGCATGTTTACGGCTCTGCAACAGCTACACCTTGTAAACCATGTCCTTCAGAGCTGCGCTTACAGGTGAGCCATTGGAAATAACAGCTCTCAAGAGCTACATAAGCAGCAAAATTTCCTCCTTCAAAGCATTATAAAGAAAGATAAAATGGCTTACTTAAAGCCAACCTTGTCTTCACGATGATTTAAACTCATGCACTTCCCAGCTGGAACTGGCTGTGAATACGACAGAGCCACGTACTGCAGTGTCAAGGATGCAAACTCATTCACAAAGCCTCGGTAACTCAATGCCCTTGGGGTACGTGATCACAGCTTCCTCTGTTGGACTGGTTTAGGAAGAAAGAGATGTAAAAGAAAAAAATGCATTCACCAGCCCTGTTCTCCCCACCACACACACACAACGCTTGAATTATCTTCAAATTCTGCAAAGCCAGAAAGTTCTGCCCTCTAAGGTTTTTAATACCTTCCATTTGTTAGTGAAATGCTGAGTTAAATGGCAAAGCTATTTAGTTCAATGGCATTAAAACTCATGACAGTCAACTTAGAACTTTATCAGCCATTTCAGAGGTATATAGCATATTCACAGATAATTGCATGCAGAAACATCCATAACTTGCATGTGTGTACATACATACACACATTATCTACTGAGCAATTAAGTAACTAAATCTCTGCAATAAATATGTTGTGGATGTCTTATCTAATTACTCGCTTCATAAGTCATTTGTTCACATGGGGGTTTTCCTTGCTTTCTTATCTTTTATATTAATCATTCCCATAATGAAGAGGAACTTCCTACAGCTCATCTCATGCAAGTTTGTCATCAGGATCAAATCCACAATAACACCTTCACTTGCTACTTTATCTTCTCCAACTCATAGATGAGTAACGAGGAGCCAGGCTCCTCTCCCTTGTTACTCTTTGTCCTTATTTGTCTTTACTCTTATTTTATTCTTCTTTATCCTTATTTTGTTCTTTGCCTACTAATATTTCTACCACAGAAGGTCCCTACTTTTCTCATACCACTCCAGACACTCAGAAGATCCCATCAGGCACTGCAACACATCCGAAGTTTCCCATTTTCTGTGTGGAAGTATGTAGGCAAGTGGACAAAAGCTCATACTGCAGCAAAGCAGAACTGGGGGCAACCAACCATGATGCAAAGGGGCACAAGGAACCAGGGATTGGAAATGAAGTTAGGCAATCCCACTGGAAAAGGCCAAAAGAAGAAAAATCCCATCTGACAAGAGCAGGGCACCAGCAAAACTCTTGTGCCAAGCTTATTCCTCTTTGCCATGCTCAGCCCAGGAGGCCTCAGCTGAAATTGCTTGAGCTGTTTTGATCATAGATTTATTTTCTTTATGGCTCAGTGCAGATTGTTCTTTTCCCTGTCAAAATTTCTTGCACCCAGACCAGGCTTTTCCAATTACTTTTCCAATTCCTTTCTTACAGATGAAGGGGTAGCTTTCAGATCTGCAGCCTTCAGAACTATTCAAACCTTTTCTTTACTATACATGTGTCACAGCAGCTTCTTGTTCTGTTTGTGAAGAGTTTTTTGCATAACTGCTCCAGATTACCCATTTCTTCGTCTCCCAGGTCGTGCTGTGGTGTCACATGATAGACATCACTGTGCCTGCATCCCCTCTTCTGCAGCCATCTCGCTTTGGCTAGTACTTTTCTCCCCATAGAAACCAATATAACCTTCCAGCACTGGGCTCTTATTTTCCTTTTGTGGATGAGACACACCAAGTTCACTTCATTTTTTGGCCAAAATCACCTCTATTATCAAGAAATGAACTTCTATTATCCAGAAATCAGGCAGCACATCTCACTCACTCTTTTCTTATGTGCAGCAATATTTCTACGCAACTCTTTAGTCTGTTTCTCTACCTGCATCACTTGTTTTTTCACTAGAATTGAATTTGTAACAAGGTTTTCCATTAATTTTTTCCTTAAGCCTCACGACCAACAAAACCCCAATGCACATGAACTATGTTTTATGATGATGCCTGATGCCCAGATTCCTCCACCTGCTCATTTCCTGGACAGATGCTGCCACCAAGGAGTTCTTGACATCCAAGTTCTTCCTGATTTGTTTTAGGACAGCCTTTTAACCAGCTTCTTTTAATAAGTGTGTAAGTATTTATCTCTACATTTTCTCTCCCACTGTAAGATCTAATTGATTTTACAGAGACCAAAATAGATGCAAAAGGCTCAGCATTTCCAAGGGTATCGCACAAACCTCACTTCCTTAAAAATATAACCAACAAAACCAACAACAAGAAACTAGGTCAAAATGAGAGCTGGGGTGGGTGATTTGTGGTTGCACAGGAACCTCAGGAACACAGAGAGCAACGGGGTCAGATCCCTCATTAGGAAGTGTAGGTGGGTGCAGCAAAGCTTGCACCTCAGAGTGCCTTAAAAAGGAAATGGGAACATACAGCAAGTCGTATTAGTTCACACCCAGATTTGGCCTAAGGAAGAACAAATTGCCAAAATGGGAAAATTATATGCCAGTTCCTTAATGGTTGGGATGAGGTAGAGATCGATCTGCCCATTTCTCCCCCACTCTGCTTCGCACACCCAGTGGTTCCAAGAAATTATACTTGATAAATTACTTGTTTTCCTCATGCTGGTGTTCAGGTGTCACTAAAGTAGGAGAGTGGGGAATTACAGCCTGTGCTGCTGCTGCTATTATTATTATTTGGCAGTAATTCCTCTAACTTTCTTCCCTGGAGAAAGGCACAACTAGCTGGTCTCCTGCTCCCAAGGTCATCCCACCAGAAAATATTAGCTATTTGCTTCTATTAGTTTCTATTATCAAGGTGGGGAAAACCAAGTAACAGTCAATTTACAGTATTTCATGGCTTGTCTTAAATGCGGGACTGGAACACATACCCCAAAGCCTGAGTAACTACAAGACAAAGCCTCCATGAAACCTGCTGGCACCATGAGTATGGGGGAAGAGGGTGATGCCTGCACCTCACTTCTCAGATGGACTTGGGAGAGGCTCCTGCCTTCCATTTTTCTGTCATTTCTATAGAAAGGGACATTTCAACATAATGAAGGGCCGAGCGGATTAATTCGTAATACAATTACCACTCTTTTGGCCTCCTTTATAGTCTTCAGAAGGTGTGAAATAAGTAATTTTCCACAGTTTTACAGGTACAATATAGACACTCCCAACAGCAGCTGATGCATTCCCATGCTACTGCTTCCCTTTTGACTGCATTATTTAAATCCTTTCTGACTCGCATTGTGATACAACATCTGTTCCCTCTGCCTAGCCATGTAGTAGTGGGTGGTGTGTTATTGGTTTTAAAGATGAGGAATATTTCATTTCAAAGTGCAAGCAGTGATGAGGAGATAGGCCTAGATAAATTACCTCATTATTGCAGCAAATTCTCAGCCCAGACAGCTCTGTGTCACAGCCACTTAAGAGGCAGGTTTGGAGTGAAGGATCTGTCCCACAGAGAGCAGACATGGTCTCCAGCTGAGAGCTCCTCCATAGGAGCCCTGGAGAGACAGGAGACAAGCATTACTGACAGTCAAGCTGTGAAAGACAGAGAAAGGGTATCAGCAAGGGACGCCAAGTCTTCCAGTTCTCTCTTGCTTTGAGGCTACTGCCTGTTAAATCTGTGCTCTGAAGCCAACTCAGAGTATTCAGTCTCAGTCCAGAACTCAGAAAACATAAGAAACACTTGAACATCTCAAGAATTTAACATTAAACATTTTTTGAAGTTAATTTTCCTTTTGGCTTTATCTTTCACAGTGTTTAACTTTGCTGTTCCCATCTCCCATTGCTTGCCTGTTATCTCAAAGGCTAGAAGAGATCCTGAAAAGAAAGAGTGAGGGGGAGGAGAAGCCCCCTTTGCGCTTCCTTCCCCAAGGAGCCAGAACTTAGTGAAGAAAGAACACATTCACAATATCAATATTTGCAATAAGACGGTGCAAACCAGCAGTGTCAGCAGGTGACACTCCCTTTACATTTCACATGGCAAAGCAGCACATTCTAGCTGTTTGATGCCATCATTTTACTGCAAGAATGACTATATTCACTGCAAATTATTTCCTGAGAAGAGCTATGTGAATACAGTAATTCAAAAAAGGAACGAGATATTATTTGGGAAGAGTTGTTTCCTTTTGCACACAGTTTCTATGAGGTGACACAACTGTGAAAAGAATAAGGTGTCTGGATACATCCCTAAATATACCTTTGTGCAAGCATTAAGTCAACTGCAAATTCATCTGGAAAATGCTGCTGCCCTGCCCCACTCCCTCAAGTGGTGATATCCTCACACTGACAAAAAAGAAAAGTAGTTTTTCCTGAAAATTCCCAGATGGAAACGTTTCACCTTTTCTTTCATTTCAAAAGATTTTTCTTCTGCTTTCTTGTGATGGTACAAAGGATGCCTCTAGAGTAGCCAGTTGACTTTCTATATCACAGACAACTATAATAGACTTTTGAATGTAGTTCAGAGATATTAGGCAAGAGCCTAAATTGTTGGACACCATGACCTGTTCCTCTGTCCTTATCCCTGTCCCTATCCCCCACTCCCTGTCCTACTGCTGCCTCACCTGCCAGCTGTGTCCCTGCAATGCTGCCCTGCTTCCCTTCAGCAACATCTTTTCCTCCTTGTGAGATAATGAATTTCTTTCCAAGGAAAAAGGACATTGGTAATAAACCCTCTAGCTCCCATCCTCTCAGTTTCCTTTTGCCCTTTTAGTGAAGGCCACTTTGGTTTTAATCAAATAATAATAAAAATCAAATAAAGATTTTAAAAAGCACAAAAAAAAATCCCTTAAAAAAAATTAAAAAAAACCAAACACACACAAAAAATCCCAGGGAAAAAAAAAAAAAAAACAGCCAGAGAGAAAGCATCACCTCATCTTTAATAAATCACCCATATGAAAGATAGGTTAATAAGCACACTGTGAGAAGCACTGCAAAAGTCACCCATGCCCTTCCATTTTGATAGGGATTTTTTTAATGGATTAAAAAAACCACCTTTTTGAATGAATTAAGAGAAACAGCTGATTGGACTTCATGAAACTCGAAAAACAAGACATTGGATGCCAGGGAATGTCCCACTTCTAGACAAAGCTAGGCTCTGAACTACTTCCTCCATGGTTTGGAAGGTCATAGTCTTCATGGAGGACAGGCTGGATTGTGTTTGTTTCTGCCTGCACAGAGGAGCAATTGTCTCATCACATCTGGGCTTTGCTCTCGGCTCCCTGGCAATAGCCCAGCATGGGGAAAAGCCTGCTCAACCTGCCTCCTGCATGGGAGAGACCAGAGGAACCCTGTAAGGAAAGAGGGGGAGAATATAAGAAATCATGTCAACAGATACAGCAGAAGACACTAGATGCTGATTTGTGTTACAGCCATGGTTAATGCCACTGGGGCATGGTGCTTATGATAAGCTGGCAAAGGTTAGAAATCCCCCCAGAGCAGGGATGCCATCCCAATATGTATATATGTACTTCTGAGCATTTTCAGTGTTGATCTCTGGTGTGTTCATGGGCAGGAATGGAGAAACCCGTGAAATCCTACCATCACCTGAACAGCAATGCTCTCCAAACTGCAACTCATGAGAAAAAGAAAACCAGTGAAAAGAAAAATCATTTGAAATGCAGATTCTACAGAAAACACTGAGATAGTACAGGCAGAAGGGAGGTGATGGTAAAGCACTCCCTGTGCTTTCTAGGGTTTTAATAATTTGACTCCTGAAAAATTAACCAGGATGCTAACTCACCAGAGTGCTTTGCTCCTGGCGGGTGAGGAGGAGTACAGATAAGTCTGAAGTTTTTACATCTTGAACACTTTGGCAATTGTTTCTTTCAGATGTAATCTGGAGCATTCTGTCAAACAGCTTTGAAACTCAAAATAAACAATATAAAACACAGGGACAAATAACCATTAATAAAGATAGGTTCACACATGCAGAGAGGGAGCAGATGCAGTGGGGAAAAGGAAATCAGTCTTGGCTTGCCTGGTTGAATATAAATATTGGGATGGGGTCTCAAAGGTACTCAAGATCAGGTAGTTGATAAACTGTTTACCATACAATGAGATTTTCCATTTAACACTAAAGATATTTTTACTGGAGAAACAATACAAACTGGGTTTTAGCCTCATTTATCTTTTCTATGGTTAGACACTTCCTTTGTTTTCATTTTTTTTTTTTTCATTTTATTGTTGGTTTATTTTCTTTTATATAAAACATTTAGAAATCCCTGCAGGTTCTAGTGAGTTTTCATGGCCATTTGTACATCTTACATTTAGGAAGAGGAATTTTGGGTTGCTACAAAGCTATAGAGATTATATTGTTTTTCAGTAATGCCTGCCCTCAAAATAGTTTTCAGTTAGCTTTATAACTATCCAATATTGCCATAGCATTCCCACCATTCAAATATCATTGCCACCATTATCCAGTTTGCAACGGCAAAATTGAGTTTCAACTTCTCCCACAACACGTAATGTATTAGAATAGGTAAAACTTTGTAATATGCCATGAATATCAGTGGGAGTTTCAGGTAAATTTAAGGAAGGAAACATTTAGATTATACTCCTAGGTGAAAATTGTGTGCAAATAGCAAGATTGATTTGCCTACTCAAGAATTTACCACAGGAAATGGAAAAGAGCCCAAACACTCAGCAAACTGAAAATATACTGTGGCAAAGGGAAAGGAAAACATCAGAGGGAACAATCCTAACCTGAAGCTGATGAGCTTCAATTCAAATTTTTTATTTCTAAGCTTTATTTTTGCAATGGAACAGTGCAATACTGCAGGTATTCCTAAAGTGATTTTTCCTCTCAATTTTATTCAAATCATCTGTAGCCGAAGGAACATGATAGATATGAGTTATGGCTCCTAGTATTAAAATACCAAAACAAATTATTAGCATATAAAAATTGATATGATCTATTCAGATGCGTAACTTTGAAATATGGTACATAGCACAGTGTACCTATCTTGAATCATAAAACTTGTCAAAGATACCAAAAGTTTATTGCCTTGGAAGATTCATGCAGCAACATTAGAACACTTGATTTAGGTCTTAACAGCTTTTCATAATTCTTGCAGGCATGCAAGCATTTCACAAGATTTATTTAAACAGAGAAAAAATAACTTTAGAAGACAGAGCAGCTTTTTCTCCCAATCAGGTGAGATAGACGTTCTTTCAAACCACTCTAAGGATCAAATTTTTCATTTTCTTTCTTATAATTGTTTAATACAATAAATCTTTCCACTTAAATTCATTTCATAATCCTAACAGTTATTAATGCAACAAAGCAAGCGTGTTTTCATAATAGTAATGGACAAGCAAAAAGTGTATTATACCCAAATGATGCAATGACACGTATCTGTTCCACTATCTGTGCAATATAAGGTTGTCAAAGTGATTCTTCCTGTGGCCCCAGGCCCTGTGCCCCCACCAGACCTCCTCACCATCAGCAGCTACCGCCTGCTGTCCTGGAACACTGACTGCCTGCAGTAGTTTAAAAACCAGTCCAATTTCTTTCACTAATGTAGCTCTGATTGAGTCTTGCTGCACGAGCGAGGGGAAAAATTACAAGAGGAAAATTTCTTAATACAATAAAATGTGAAACACAGAAAACAGCAGCAAACACTATGGGCCTTAATAACAAAGCGTCTGACAATGCAATTTCTATGCAGCTTGCAACATAATCACAGTCTCCCATAACAGCCTCAGCCTGGAAACTACCTTCCATTCGCATAACTTTCAGTTGGCTCAGGAAAACCGAAATTCAAACTGCTAGTCTTAAAATGCATATTCTCCAAACGCACTAGTTCAGCTTTTCCTAGATGTAGACATGCTTCCAAATGAAAGAAGAAGAAAGCCAGCATGCTTTAGGGGGATCTGTTCTAGAGACCATACCTTTTTCTGCAATGATTAAAAAGATGAACTTCAGTTGTCAGTAACTGCAGTGAAAAGTACTGAAAGCTCAACCTTTAATTACAAAGTGAAAAACAAAATGTGGCAATTAACCTTTGTTCATGATAACAGCAAAAAGGCATGGCTGGAGGCTTCCATGTTTGTTACTGAGAAAGAAAATCTTTAGTGTCTGCCGTGAACTTTTCTCTTGATGCTGACTATGGCTAAAAAAGGGACAGGTATGCTGTTGGTTTTATTACCAGACAAAATGCCATTCATAAACCCAGCAAGTCTGAGGCTACACAAATTCCAATATTTAACATCTTAATACTACCTTAACTTTGTCTGTTTGAAGTATGCAGACACAGAATGCAGAAGAGACAAAGCACTAGTACCATTCTCAGCTTCAGCCCTTGGTCACCAAACGTCACATGTGCAGGTTAGTGGGAGCCCCAGGGATACATGGGAGCCAAGTACAAGACAATTTTCAAGTATCAAATACAAGAGTCTCATGAGAACTAGCGTTTGACACATACAGATTTATTTAGGTGCCCAGTAGAGGAAACTCTCTTTTTCCCCATTTTGGTGGAGGTAGAATTGAGGCAGGATAACTTTAAACGAGCTCTTGAAACTCATTTAACAGGTGCTGAGTTCATTGCACTCACATTTATCTGTTAGAATCAAGTGTGTAGGATTGTCTCTACCAACACACCCAGAGCTCCAGCTGAAGAACATCCCTCACTGCTGGTAACACCAGCAGCCATAAATAATTTCTTTTACTAGGACTTGAACTATAGGTAAATGGTAAGGGACCTCCAACATATCCAGGTATTGCTTGTGAGAACATTACAAGGAAATCAGTGTCCAGGAAGAAATTAAAACTGCCAATATTTATTTCAAGCTATTGAAGACCCCTGGCTGCAGGAAGGCTCACAGGGACAGAAGCCCTGGGAAGCCAGCTGTCAAAAGTCTCTAAGTCCAGTCTAAGAAGTACCAGACAATGATCTGAAGCTAATTCAAAGGCTTTCACATACATAAGTCACATAAGGTAGCAAAAACCTCTTTTTTCTATAGATTGCATAGCTGCAAAGGACTTTAAAATTACCAGAACTGCATATTACAGTGCAAAATCATATGTTTATGTCAGACCTGCAAAATGGGACACACCATCACAAAATATATAAATTTAAGTACTATAAAAGTTAAGAGAATCTCTCAACATCTTTTGTTTTGACATTCTCTTATAAAGACATTACAGTATTAAAAAAAACAACACAGGATACACCTCCATCAAAAGATACTCACCAGGAATAGCTCCAAGGGATCCCAAGTGTTGTAGCAGGCCATGAAGCAACTGGGATAGCTGGAGATAATGGCAACTAATGCCCAGTGCTGCATCTATCCTCTTCTGCTTTAACCCGAGAAGAGCTGCCAAAGGAAACTGGGAATTTCCTCAAAGACCAAGGCATGTTTAACCACAGAGCTTTGGTCTGTGGCCAACTCTTGCTCTTTCAAGCAAAAAACTTTAGCACCAAGCATATGGCAAATGCTGTTTCCCTCTGGATCAATATGTTATCCTATCGTTTACAGGAGTGAAATATACCCAGCCTGTCTCAGTCGGTCACAGAACTTCTTTTCTCAGTTACAGCACAGACATCCGTGCCTCCACACTAAAACAAACTTTTGCAGTAATGTAATAAAGGTGAGGAAGCAGAGTCCCTGACCTATTTCAAAGGCTAGTGTAAAATCCTGAGTTTATGATCATTTCAAAAGCCACTACAAGACTGCCTAATATTTGCCTGCAATCTACTGCATGTTCATAGCATGGCGGTTGTTCCATTGAGTCTTGTCCAAGACTAAAAAAAGGGGAGAGGGGAAGTGGACACATCTCTAAAAAACATTTTCTCTCAATTCTACAGTTATGCTTCTCATCTGATAAGATTATAGTGATGTTCTGATCCTGCAATACATCGATGCGATCCTGTTGCTGACTTCAGGGGCATATGTGCGCACTTAAGCCAAGATGTGGTACAAGCCTTTGGGGGCTTATTTCATACATGAAGTTGTATTTGTCCTGCTTAATAGCTTAGAGCACCACAAAGAGATAACTTATTCATATGGCAGAGCTTTAAGTTTTTTGAGGTCATGGTGTACTACATACAGTAAATGTGCAGTATTGCAGTTATTAATAATAAGTAGGTTTGGCATAATTTTGTCCAGCCTTTCCCCTTCCCCCTTTTCTATTGATCTTTGTGACAATTCCTTAAGAAAATGTAAATGTTACTCTCTTTTTGCAGCATAATCTCCTTATGTTTATCAGCTGTAATTGCAGCTTGGTCACAGTAATTAAAATACATAATATCTACTTGTTAATGTAGGCAAGAAAAGTAATTTTCACTGTCATAATTTCAAAACATTTGTTCAAATTGTAGCCACAAAGAATACACACCTGCTAATGTATCAGGTGCCAAAAAAAACCCTCTGTATGACTCAAGAGAAGCAAATGCCAGCTTCATCAGCAAAGAATTTGGTAGATAAACCAAAAATCTGTCATAGTAAAAGCCAACATTTATTTTTCCTAATGTATAATAAATTGTAGTATGATAAATATCATATTTTCCTTAATATCAAAAAAGCATCCTTTCTGTCCTTTAGGGACACTAAGAGCAGGGCTCCCTGAGCCACCGGCACTGCTGACTGCAGCGTCAGCGTCAACGTGTGCAAGGAAATCCATGGCTATATCAGAGGCTCCATTCTCAAACAGCCTCCCCCCAAAACCCATGTTTTCTTACCCTCACAACAACCACAAAGTTACCCAATCAACTGACATTTCATGGAACGCAAGTCAAAACGAAGATGACAGAAGTGTCAGAGTAAATTAACAACCCAATTAAACCAAACTTTTGTCTGAAAGAGGCAATGAGACCTAAACAAATCAGAGCTTAAGCATACTCCCTAATTTGTTCACATTTATTTACTGCTAAAAATAAGGTCAACTTTAATGCAGAGATTTAAGAAATGCAAAATAAAAGGATATTTATCGTCTGGTTGGACTCAGGAGGCTTTATTTGTTGACACGAACCGTAGACCAGTTACTTTGCCACACACAACAATCATCACTTATCTCCTGGGTCACACTGCATTTTCCATCCTTTTAGGTAAAGTCTCGAGATTATTGATTGCATGAATCAAAGCACCAGGGCATCACTGCTACCTCCAAGCTGCCGCACACCAGGCTGCTGGATGGGATAGAGATGAATGGATCTGTTCTCAGTGGGCTCCTAGGGGACAGGAGGAACCAAGGAAATTGGTGAATGTTAAGTATTTTTCTAAATGGCTGCCAAGTCACTTCCAGAGTGCAAGTAATGAAGTCAGTTCTCTCTATTTTATTTTGCATTCAACCTGAATGGTGGTGAACCCAACGCTGAAAATATGTGAAAGCCCAGCTAATCTGGGGGGTGCATGTGAGTCATTGTTTAAAATCCCATCAGAACAGAGCAAAAGCTTAACAACTATCTTATAGCATATCTTGTCCTTCCATCTGCCTCTGAGCTCAAAGTGTGCTTATTTCAAACAAAAAAGTCATAATTTGAGGCTTAGAAATTAAACATATTTGAAATCATGTATTTTGTGTTATCCGTTAATTTGGCTCTTACAAATCTAGATTATTCAGTCTTATGTAAAAGACTAAATTCTTTTCAAATACTCAAGGAAATTTAGGAGCAGGTACATAAACCCCCCCAAACAAACAAATCACATGCCTCTTCTCTTGGGCAAGGAATGGGATACACAGAGAAAAATTAACACGAGATACAAACTAATGATCCAAGACCTGTGCAGTCCCATAGATTCATCTTACAGGACTAATTAGATGATGTTAGCTGGCACTTCCAAAGGCAGTATGGCAGCTGTATACATCCTGGTGAGATACGCAACACTGCAACAAGAGAAACTGTCAAAATGCCAGATGCATTTGAGACTCTTTTGACCCAATGAAATACCAAATTCTCTTTTCCTCTGTATACACCTCAATTGCTGAGGTGAGCAGCTCCGGTGCTGGCACAATTGATGCATGGGGGGTGTTCCCAAACTGCAGCTCATGCAGCACCAGCTGAAGGGACCCTAGTGGGGCCAGAGCAACAGTGGGCAAGCCCCTAAAACCTATAAAAGAAGCTCTTAGGAATCGCTAGCAACCAGGAGCACTGTATGGGCAGTATGGATGGCAGCAGTGAGCACACCCATGGGAGACGCACCCCTATAGAGGAACATCTCTGACTAGTGACAGAGCTCTGTGAGGAGGCCAGTAGGCTGAGGACTATCAGGGAGCATGTGTGAGAGAGAGGCAGACTACAGGAATTGCACCTTCCTTTTCCTGGGAGAGAGCCAATACACAGACAAGATGTGACATAGAGGATTCCCTATCCTCTCTCCACTTGGCTGAACATGGTGACTTAAGGGGTAGGGCAATGGTGACAAGTTCCTGCCCTGTGCAGCAGTTGCATCTCCTCTGTGACCACCCCACTTTCCCAGATGTCCTTGAACAACAGGTATGAGGCTCTGCACATGAAACCGAGCAATTACAGGAACGATAACAATCCTGAAATGAAAGAGGGTCTGATTCTTGGGGAAATAAGAACTGGGGAGGACCATCAGAAGCTCTGCCTCGGACTCCTTGAGGGCAGACTTTGGCCTGTTTAGGAGCCTGGTTGAGAGAGTTCCTTGGGAGGCTGTCCTGAAGGGCAAAGGAGTTCAGGAAGGCTGGACATTCCTCAAGAAGGAAACCCTGAGGCACAGGAGTAAGCTATCCTCAGGTACTGAAAGATGAGCAGGCAGGGAATAAGACTGGTTTGGCTTAACAGAGAACTTTGGCTGGAATTCAGGAAAAAGAGGAAAGTTTATGACGCAAGTCTCATGAGGAACAGCTGAGGGAACTGGGGTTACTGAGCCTGGAGAAAAGGAGATTCAGGGGAGACCTTATTGCTGTCTTCAACTACCTGAAAGCAGGTTGTAGGGAGGTGAGAGCGAGTCTCTTTTCCCAAGTAATAAGTGATAAGACAAAAGGAAATGGCCTCAAATTTTACTGGGGGAGGTTTAGAATGGAGATTAGGAAAAATGTCTTCACCGAAATGGTTGTCAAGCATTGGAACAGGCTGCCCACGGCAGTGAAGTCACCATTCCTGGAGGGATTTAAAACTTGTAGATGTGGCACTCAGGGACATGGTTTAGTGGTGGACTTGGCAGTGCTGGGTTCAAGGTTGGACCTGATGATCTTAAAGGTCTTTTCCAACTTAAATGATTTTATGATTCATATCACTAATGTCAGTTATGAAATGTTTACAGGGAAGGGTGAAAGACCGCCAATTTGCTAAGGAAATCAGAGGTTATCACAGGCCATCTTTCTGACAAAAAGATTGATCCTTCACAAGAAGGAGAAGCTGCCTTTTGCTATGGCTTTGATCAGTGAGGACTCATGCATAATTTAACAGTGCTGTGGCTAATAGCAGCAACAAATCATTTACTCCTCTTTTAATGGATAAGTACTTCTCTCTCTTTTCTCAGCACACTAGAAGAGCTTCCAGCAAGTGATCACTCCTGCTTGGAGCAGGCATCACCCATTCCCTCGCACCACTGATGTGGGGGGAGCTTGCTCAGACTCACTGGGAGCAGCGGGACAACAAATGGCATTCATTGCATGGCAATACCGAGTGCTGCTGGCAAATGCCTGTATTGCTCTCCCCATCCACATTCCCTAGGGTTTCTGGAAGAATTGCACCTCTACTAAAATAACCTGAAGAAATAGCGAACTAGGCTCCTAATCCTTCCCACCACCCACCGGCAAGTGGTGTACCTTCTTTCCCCTCCATGAACACTGCAGTAAGCAGTGTGATTCTTGGAAAGATTTTCTTGATTTATTTTTGTCAAGATGCAGATAACTTTCCTACTTTGGGGTAGAAACAACCTCTAGAATTGCACATGGGACAGGGACGTACCTGGATGCACAAAGCCAGTGGCTCTCCCGCATGCCACGCAACACTGCTGGCAGGGAGCTTCAGGAACACAATATATTCTAACAATTCTCACAGACTTTTACCTTAAGGAGCTTATGAGAAAATGACTGTTTCTTTACAGCACAAAACATGTTACCTGAGAAGATAAATTCCTTTAGGCGATGAAATGTGCTTCATTTCAATAGTAAAAATAGATTTCCAGCAGGCTTTTTTCACTCTTTTCACAACATCTCTTTTTGGTGGTGAGATGGCTTTCCTTCTTTTTTTGCTCCTAACAATGAAATAAAGTTTGCAGTTCCCCAGATATTAAAGTTAAGCAGATAAAGACACAGATCTAAGTTGGGGGATTGTGCAGTCTTGTGGCTATGATCATATAATAAGATGCAGAAATGCACAGCAACTTACAGCAACTTAAGAAAGCAGTGGTAATGAAGGAAAATGCCAAAGCTCTATGAATGCTCCCATTGTCCATGGCTGAGATTAGTACCACAAAAACATACTACCACCTATAATTAATAGAAATCATATCATAGAATCATATCATAGGATGGTTTGGGTTGGAAGGGACCTTAAAGCTCATCCAGTTCCAACCCTCTCCCATGGACAGGGACACATTCCGCTAGACCAGCATGCTAAAAGCCCCGTCCAACCTGGCCCTGAGCACTTCCAGGTATGGGACAGCCACAGCTTCTCTGGGCACCCTGTGTCAGCGCCTCAACACCTGCACAGCAAAAAACTTCCTAATAATCTATATAATGATGTGGGTATGCACCTGCTGCTTGTAAAATACCTGTTTGGAACATAATCAAAAGCAGCTTCCACTAAAGAAAAAAAGCCCAAAACAACTGTCTTTTATATCAGTGTTACTGGGATCTTGCCTTTGTGCAACACTGGGGATACAGTGCCCTGGAGGAGAGCAAGAAGCTTGAGCATTTGATGCAAGGATGAGAATTTCTCCACAAGTGCCCCTGGATACTCTTTTATACACTCCCCCTTTCGGCAGGGGTTACAAAACAAGCTACCAGGAAGGTGAATTCCTGCCTCAGTGCCCAGTGCTCTCAAGCCAGGACAGCCCTGGCCCCACACCCAGCCCCAGCAGCACCCAGCCCTCCCCACTGAATCCTGCTGCATGCCCTGTTCTTTCCACTAAGCCTGGCCTTCATGGCTTTTCCATCATCAGTGCACACCCCAGTTCTGCTCAGTTGTTCCAGCTTGCTTGGCTGAGTGACCAAACCCTGAGCTATGCAGGTCTAGCAGAAATACCAGCTCTTGTCAAAGAGCTTGTGAAAATCAGAGCCCCCAGCTGAGGAGGTGAATCCTCTGCAAAGTGACTTGCGGAAATGCTGCTCCCCTTGAGCCTTGGCAACGGGCTCTCAGTGCAGTGAGCAGTCACTAGCATGGAAATGCTGCTCGAACTGGAACAGCATGAGAGCTAAAATTCATTTAAATTCATTGCTTCTTTATTTTTATTTATTTTTTAAGGAAGTATCCAGAATTAATACACTTAAATGTTATTCCTTCTTCCCAGACATGAGGTGTTTCAGTATTAAAGTCTCCAGGTGGCTTTTGGGTCTGTATGACAGAAAAGAGAGACATCATCTACCCAGAGACCAGGGCATCCTGACAGAGCTACACCAAGGCCAATGTCTCTTTTGCCTTAGAAACAGACTGCATGCAGCAAACACCTACATAAAGACCAATATTACTGTGCCATGCTATGCTGGGTATTTCCACTGAGGATATAGAAGTTTTGTTTTCAATTCCACTTGTAATGAGATAGTCAAGACTGCTACCAAGTACAAAACCTAGTTGAAGTATATTCTAAGGTTTATCAACAAAGTCACATCATCTCAAGTTAACATCCCATTAAAAGCACATAATTCACTTAACCCTTACACTCTTAGATGCTGTAGGAAAGGCACAGTCTATTTCTTGCTATTTGAGAATAAATTCAAGTCCTAGAACTCACTATGCAACCTATTTTTCAATAAATAGAGTTTTCATGCTACACTAACACACAGCAGGGTCAGGAAAAATAACGCTCATTTATTTCACCATGGGGAAAAAGCCACAGACTGAAACTCACCCTAGCTCTATCATCATTATATGCATTTTAGCAAATGTATTTGGAATGCTATAGGCAGGTTCTTTATTCAGGAAACAACATGACAGTCTCTCTCACTGATGGCTATGCAGAATCTCACCACAGGGGCCAAGCTCTCAGTACGAGTTCTCAGACTCCACGAGGCTGTCTTCTTAATTACTTCACTAATATCTTGATTCAGATTGAAACTCTTGTAAAATATCTAGTTGTGCACTTCTATTCACATCTTAGCCATAAACCGTAGGTGCACATGCATGAAGAAGAGCAAGACCCCCATCAGCTTGTGAACTAGCAAAGGATTACAAAAACTAACTCCGAAAACTTGATAGAATCATAGAATAGTTAGGGTTGGAAAGGACCTTAAGATCATCTAGTTCCAACCCCCCTGCCATGGGCAGGGAC
>JANHGB010033712.1:0-31527 GCA_026283785.1 Coracopsis vasa
CCATGGAGCTGATTCTGGGAATAAGTCCAAGCTTTGGCATTAAGGGTGAAAAGAAAATATTTTTGCTTAGATATACTGAATTTCCCACATTCTCTTACTGTGCTCTGCATTGCAAGGACACAGGCCTGGAGCACCGTGTTTCCAAATCTGCCGTTGTGCTCCTCAGTCGTCTGAATTCACATGTATTCTGAAGGTCTAGACATTCCCTGAGTTCTTTGAATAAAAGAGACTGTGTATGAAAAAGTCAGATTATAATAAGACCTCAGATATATGCTCAGAACTGGTTTTGCTTCTAAAAGGTGCCATGTTGATGACTCCAAAAGGAGTATCTGGCCCAAATTTTCACTCGTATTACTGAGACAGAGAAAACTCAGCTGAAGGTTCTGTGTCCAAGTATGGCCGGGCTTTGTCAGGTCCACTTCTACAGAAGTAATTAGAGAAGTAGACTTAAAAATAGTTTTTTTAAGAAGGACCCAAAACTAACACCCAGTTCCTGACTTGGTGGAAACTTGGGAACTGTCTGGACCTGATTCCCAGCAAAGTACAGAACTAATTTTAATTTTCCAATGTAATCCTTATATATATCCATGATTTAACTAGATTCAGATAAATTACTGAGATGTTTTTAAAAAGCTAAGTGATGAAGAACTGCCTGAATTTATATCCCTAACCACAGCATCTTGTCAGCATATGTTGAGTGTGCTCATAATAAATGAGCAACAGATAGAGATACTTACTCTGACCATTAACACATGCAACAAGTATGACTTGATGAGCTATTTTGGTATTGCCCATGAAAATCAAAACAGATGCAATTCCGTCTTGCCATACAAAACCATGCAAACACAGTGTCAATGGAGGTAAGCAGAAGCACACTTCCCTGATTTCTATTAAAACACATTATAGAATTATAGAACCATAGAATAGTTTGGGTTGGAAGGGACCTTAAGGTCATCCATTCCAACCCCGTGCCACAGGCAGAGACACCTTGCACTAGACCAGGTTGCTCAAAACCCTGTCCAACCTGGCCTTGAACACTGCCAGGCATGGGGCAGCTATAAGTGTTTTTAAAATATTTTGAGTAACTGTAAAAAAAAAATCACACTGGTATAAATACAGCCTCAAGGGAATTTGACAGAACTACTCACTGAGTCAATCAAGATGAACGGTTTGGCCTTTGGGTCAGAGGGAGAGGACTGAGAAAAATACACATCCACAAAATATTCTGTTCCCGGCTCCAGGCAGACTGGAGTTTGCAGAAGGGCAACCCTGTTTAGCAGAAATAAAGCACAGTTATAGCCAGGAGTTGGGACAAAGCAAGTTTACAGGGTGCTGTGAGCTCTCCCTTCCCTCTGTGCCTGCATCTTAAGGCCTGCACCCCCAAACAATCCCTGCTGCTGTGGGGAACACACCCAGCCCCACTGCTTGCAGGCTTTAGGAAAGCTTCATGACTTCTGCCTGGATGATTCACCAAGAGCAATTCTAACCTGCTAAGATTAAATTGAGAATGGCAGGGTTTACTACTTCAAGCAAAGGAGTTTGCAACTCACTGTTCATATTTGTCCTTTCCTGTCCCTGTTTGATCAAGACTTTGGTCACATCCTCTTGGCTCCTCTCTATTCTTTACATAGGTCCAAGATGAAAAGCTGGTTTTGAAAACAGGCCAGGACAGTGACTTTAACTCAATATTCCCTTTCTATACTGAAATAGCTGCAGCTGGATCTTTGCCAAAGCAACCACTAACCCCAGTAGCATGTCAGGCCACCTTCCTGGCTTGGACAAACCTTTGCCAGGGTGAGGACTGAAGCATCATTCTTCCTTAGAGCCTACTTTGTATTGTTGTGTGACAGCAACAGGAAAGGCCACACATGTGTTTCTAATATTCACAGTTTCCCATACATTTATTATTCAATGTAATAAATACCGTGCTTCAGTAAAGGATTTGTACACAGAAAATCTACAGGCGAAAGGACAGGAATAGTCAGACCTCTTTGTGGCTGGGAGAGGCAAAGCATGCGGCTCCTGTGAAAGGCCCTTGTTTTTGCAGCGTTGACTTGACAAAGTACCAGTGGGCTGGATGGCAACACTTGCTAGCCAGTCTTCCAAGGACTATAAACAAAGGACAAACATTATGGTCATTTTTTACATCTGAAAAAGTTTCTCTTTGCCAGGGTTAATGAAAGCCATCAGAATGATTGCACACTGCAGTGACAAAACAGATTCTCTTTGTTCTTTACAGGAATAAAAAAAAAAGTTATTTGTGGAAAATGCATTGTATTTGTAATAGCTATTGAAGAGCAGAGACGGAAATGGGACCTCAGCTGGTCCAAATGGAAACAGCTCTGCTAAAGTCATTGGAGTTGTTTCCTTTCTCAGTGCAGTGTTGTCCCGGAGATATCCTTCATTATTTGCCTCCTCTCACATCTAATAAGGAATAACAAACATAAAAGATGTTGTAATAAGTCTTTAAAATTCAAACGTTTAATCCTTAGAAGGAAAAAGCTCATCATCAGCAGCCAGCCCACTGCAAAATTGCTCTCATGTTTCAAGACACTGGGAGTTTTGTTTGACTTAGAACGACAGTAAGAGAACAGAATACAATACACAGAAGGAGGCTCTTGAGTGGTGGGACTGTCCCACGGAGCTGAAAGCAAGGCATGTACAAACACTGGTACTAATAAAACACTTGCCTGTGTTTTTAAAGACATGAGTGCGGTCTTGGGTTTAACCAGATTTGGGTTAACAGGTTTCCCTAGACATGTCTTCATCACTGAGAAACTTTTTCCAGCCAAAAAAAACCAAAACATTTTGGTTATTTTTCTACAATTTTCACACATCTCAGAGCCCATCTGGAGCAATTTGGAAGCCAGATGTCTGCAAAAGCTCTGGAGTAATATCTACTCAAATCACTCCTGCCTGTGCACATTTTCCTGCCCAGAAAATCCCAGCTAGAAATACAGGTGCCCATCTACAGGAAGATGCATTTTGCATATGTCTGATTTGTAAACAAGAGTCTGGTTCAAGCAAAGGTACTAAAAGAGGAACTCCAGAAGCTGAGATTTTTACTGATGCCCAGAAAGCACTTGTAGTGCTGATTTTTCAGATTTGACTGGAAAGGGTTAAAGAGGCTCAATGGAGGCCATGTTACTTGGTTGATAAGGACAAAAAGACAAAGTTTTAATTTTAAATATAAAGAGTGGGACAAGTTGCTGCATCCTATTACTGACAACATAGACCATGCATCTAGCACAACATCACAGGACACACAAGACATCACAAGTACCTCAGGCTCGTAACGGATTGTGATATCAAAATCCATAGCAAAGGGAATGTTGTTGACAGCAAATCTCAGCCCAGCTCCGCTGGGAACGCGGGCAAAGCCAGGTCCTGTCCATGTAACAGACCGACCAGCGCTGGGCTGTCTGAAAACCACCACCACAGCCGAGTCCTGTCCAAACTGCATCACACCCTGCAAAGACATACTGGCATTTTCAACAACTCACAGAGTCAAATGACAGAAAAACAAACTCAGAAAAAAAGAAAGGAACTATTTTGGCCATGCTATTTGCTTATTTTGGACATCAGTCAGCCTCATTTTCCAAACAAGCTTGAGATCAACAGTCTAAGAACACTCCCAAATGTAGGATGCTTAGGGTAACAAAGAAAAGCTTCCTATAGCTTTGCAACAACAGCACTAAAAGGGATTAGAATAGTCCATCCATCTCTGTATATACGGCATCTCCAAGCATTCACATTGCAAACCTTAAACAAATGAAGCTTGATTTCATACATGGCTGGACTTTTCATTATAAGCTGAAAAAAATAAATGTCAATACTCAGAGTGACAAAGCTGACAGCATTTAAATGCAGTAGATACCATGTCAGTGTCTTGGTAAACTTGTTAGAAAATGGAAAACATTGGAAATGTTTTACAACCAAAACAAACAAACAAAAATTGTCTTTCAGTGGTGCTCTTCTGAACAATTCATTAAACCTGAGTCTAAAATAGCACTGGATATGGCAGAGCAAACCTGTCTGTATGAATTATAAATTGTCTGGCACAACTGTGTCAGCACTGTAACATCCAGGACTGTGAATCTCACGTGCTTAGAGATTTCCTTATCCTCTGTTGCAATAAAATTCTAGTATTTGGGGTAATCTTAAGTAGCTACTCAAGTACCAATTTACCTGTTCCAGTCCAGATTTTCTTATGCTTCGTATCTTGCTCCTGTTTAACACAATCTTTCCATTTTCAATCATGAACTCATAGCCTTGCTTCTGGAAGTAGATGTCACACCTTGGAAGAGTGCTTGGTTTAACCTATGAAGTAATGAGAGACGGGCAGCATGGTCTCAACAGTTCTGAAGGGTAGGTAGGCAGCTAAATGAAAATCTACATTCTTAAACCAAGCTCTATTCTATGCTGGGTGAAATTCCGCTAGAAACCCTTTTCCCTCACTCCCTTAAAACTAACTTGCACTTCCTTTCACAAGCTGTCCCAGACATCTGCTTTCCATTTCAGTTTTGGACTGTAGGCTGATTACTGATTGTGATTATAGCAAAATATTTGCGGATGTGACCTGCAAATAAACATATTTTTTATTATTCCTTCTCTATAACTTCTGGACAACACATCGAAGAGGAAATGTTAGTAAAAACATAGGCAGCAGAAGGGATGCATTCCAGGCTTGGATTCTGCATAGGGAACAACTACCTCCATGTTGAGGGCCAAAAAAATAAATAAAAATTAATTTTTCTAAAAACATTCCAGATGGAAGCCAAATTCTCGAGGAAATTGGGCTGCAATCAGTGCCATTATATAAAGCAGCGGGAAGGAGTCCAATGGAACAGAGAGGAATTTGATTCTTCCTCTGTTGGAGATTCCCAGAAATATCACAGTTCGTGATAGCTGTTGGCAACTCAAACACTTTCCTGTAATTTAGACAACTAACTTATTTTCTCTAATTTATGCTAGACCAGCCAGCACTTAAGAAGCAGAAAGGACAGCTTTGTAGGTCACGCCTGTTACCTGTGACTGTCCTTTGGTAAGAGCCACAGTTACAGGATAGTCATGCCCATGAAGAACAAGGATGAACTGAGGATGGTCAAAGGACCTTCCTGCTAAAACATCGCCCCGTCTGCTCCGTGAGCAAGGGCTCCTCTCCTCAGCCTCGGCTCCTGTGCCACCACCACGTGCATCCGCTCTCAGTACAATGCTTAAAAAGCCAACTACGTACCAAGGGTGCTGAGCCAGAAAGGGGCTTTGCGTGCTCAGCTTCATAAATATAATAATCCAGGGGTAAAAAGAAGTAGCCCGGTGCTGGCTCATTACACTGGCGGCTCACAATGTTGGGAAGACACTTGCACTGACCATCCTTTGGTGAGCACCTGGGGTGAGAGTTGGTAAAGGGAGGACATCAGAGTGCAGCATGACTGGGGCCTAACAGCATGACAGCAGCTCAGCTCCACCCTTGCTTCATCTTTGCTTTGTTTCTTCCATTGTTGGATCGCCTGCCCTGTTAAACTTCTTCCTACCACTCAGCCTCTCCATTTCCGATGCTGGATTTATTCAGTGTTACTTTTTTATTGCTTGGGAGACATGACATGCTTTGTCTTTCTCTGTCCATTCCACAACTGAAGCACAGATTGTTTCCTGAGCATCCGTTACTATCTATCCCTGTATCCATTTCTTGTATCTGTTTCTGTATCTATCACTATCCTTAATCATCTATCACCTGCAATTTTGGAGGTAGGACAAGAGATCAGAAGGCCCTTTGATTTGATGTGATATGGTAGTTTTCATATCCTTACACTCTTATTTAACACGCCAGATGACTACTAGCTCTGATTTGCCTAAACACAAGGAGCTGCTCTACAGCACTGGACTATGTGTTCCTGTGCCTAAAGACCCTGCCCAACAGACTTCTGGAGGAGCCCAACTGAAACCAAGCTTGTTTCTAAAATTATATATTTTGCATAGGAGCCTATATGTAAAAAAATTTAAGATATTTCTAGCCTTTAAAGTAGATGTAGGAATAGTTAAAAATGTCACCTCTAACTGCTAATTTCTATTAATATTAAGTCCTCTAGTTCTCTCAAGTCACGCAGTTTATATTTTATATTAAACAAACCCCGGCTTAAGCTGATTCAAAGTTGACTTCAAAGGAAGAAGATAAACCCCTTTATCACAAGTAAATTTCCAAGATCCTAACCTGATTTTATACTGTTTATATATGATAAAATTATGTCCACAGTCTATTTTCCCATTTGTACTGTATTAACCTAACCAGAAAATTTAGCCTAAGAGTTTGTAAAAATCAAAACCAAGAAAGAACTTGAAGAACATTAACTTACAAATTATTCTGGGATCCACCAATATCACAGTCACACGGAGAACAGCCATGCAAACTGCTGCCAAGACCCCAGTATCCTACCTGGGATAAAAAGAAAGACTTTTTACAGCAAATATTTAACTATGTGAAGCACAATAGAACTTGTTCCCCTGGATGAACGCTTTTCTTGAGCACTACTGTCCTGCTGCCTGTGCTTAGCCATGCGAGATTGCTTCTCTTCCCAGATTCCATTGGGTGCTCAGCCACTGCAAGAAGAGCCAGATATTTACCCATTTGTGCAAGCAAGCTGCTCTGGAAACAGCAAAGATGGCCTGAGGACATCATTTTGCATTTCATTTCCTTCCTGGAAGTGCTCCTCCTAGAGCAATTTGATTGCACAAATGTTTGCAAGAGTTCAAAAGAACCAGATGTGTTCTTTTGCAAAATGAGAGCATGTAGATGCAAAATTCTTTTGAATTTTGACTAACTTTTTACTTTGTTGGCAATGAAAAAGTGGGAGATGGCAGAGGACACTTCTAAACCCGCATGCAGAGGTAATAACAAAAGCTGAGTACGTACGAGGCATTTTTCACAGCGCCGTCCTGTGGTGAACCGCTGACAGAGGCACGCTCCCGTGGCAGGATCGCAGATAGAGAAAGGCAAACTGCCGGAGGGATTACAGTTGCAGGCTACAGGGAGGGAAATACACGGTTACTTATGCTGGCCCCAGTCAACGGCAGCGGGACTGGCTTTTGCTTTAGATGTGGCATCAACATGACAGCCAGTATCCATCCTCCAGATGGATGCTCCACAGATGGACCTGCCCTGTCACCCTCCAGGTCTCAGACTGCCCTTGGGGAATGGCCTGTTTCCTCAGTGGATACACTCTCTGGGGGGAGCAGGGGCATTGACAGAAGTCCAGTCTGGTGGTTTGCCATGTGCTGTGTGCTGAGCCACACTACACAGTCCTTGCATGTTGCTTAGTGCTGAGTACCATGCTGTGGACTTAACATGCTCACAAAGCTGCAGTGTGCCTGGGTAGGGGTGGGATATGTTTGTCAGTGAACCTCTCTCAGAGGAACGGCTGGCTGAAAGCTCTCATAGCAAGGCTGCAGCTCCTGCCACCTAGACACTGCACAGTTCAACTATCCTAACAGCCCAACTGTGGCTTTTCATTCAGCCTTATGCTGATTTTGATGGTAACATAATTTTCATGTGGTTAAATCTCCCTTTTCAACTAAATTGCATATTTAACAATCCTTCTATTAACAAAAGTCCAATCTGTTACAGTATACTATGTTTTCTGCAAGTGATTTTGTATCTTTACAGTCTTAGATGCTGAATAAGGAACATTAAATTACACCAACAATAAATTATAGCAGGCACCTGGGTATGTGTAAAGCAGGTAGTGCATTACTGTGTGCATCCAACTACCTCCATCTCTTAAAAATGTTTTGGAAAAAAGAATAAAAGGTGGTTTACATACGCTGGCAACCCAGAGGGTCACTGCCACTCAGCCCGTAGTAGTTGGCCCTGCACTGGTCACAGCGGACACCCTCCACATTCTCCTTGCAAGGGCACCGGCCCGCGACCGTTCCTACAGCAGGATCGGTGCGGCTCTCGCACATGCCATTGTACAATGTACCTTCTGGGTCACAGTTGCAGGCTGCATGCATGGCCAAGGAGACATAAAAAAGCACATTAAGATATAAGCATGAAAATGCAATGACAGAGCTGCTGGTAGACATAAATTCAGGGTTCTTGTAGAGATGTTCATCTGTGCTTGCTGTTGGATGTTTTACAATTAATGCACAGCAGCTGATAAGAAATATTATGAGAATGTTTCCAAGATCTGCTTTTTCTCTGGAGAAGAGTTACAGTCTTCCCTTTGGTAGAAATATACCCTTTGTTTGGGTAGAAATAGGCATCACGCACCCACTTCCCACCCCCTTCAGAATACTCAGGGAGGAGTGGGCCCCATACTTTTGGGGATGCTCTCATGAAAGCTGTAGGATTGCAATGGTACCACACCTCCTCACAGCTGGTCTGAGTTGGCTATGGCTGATTATTTACTGGAAGCAATGGATTCAGCATGGAACATTGCCTTCCTGATGCATCCCATTTTTCCCTAAGGCACTACTCATTTCTTACAGCACAGCTGACCACACCACTCCCCTGGGTAATCAGCCCTTGGCTCCTTAAGGACTTTTGATGCCAATTAGTTACTACAATGAAATTATACTCAGAGGATTTTTCCCATCCTATGTTAATACTGAAGTTAGCTCATCTTCCAGAAGGGCTTTTATGCCTGAAAGACTCTTTTTCTTGCATATGGCAGGTTATCTAACAACAGTTATTACTCCTCCCATCATTTCACACCTCTTCTGTAATCCCTGACTACCACAGAAGCAACAGCACTACTGCTATTCATATTTATATTGATGTTGTTCAAGAATGATGACAGCCCTGCTGGGTTTCTAAGCTCAGTTTAGCAATGAGTTGGAACATGCAACCCTTTTTTACAATGCAGGTTCAAGGACACTGTCACTCAGTTACTTCATAAGGCAATTTGGATGTTACAGGTTTGATAACACTTTTACAACCATATGTACATTTAAGCTTGGGGATGTCATAGGGTTCAGAGCACAGAGAACCAGAACCACCCTGTTTTGAGTCATTCTTACAGAAGGTAGAAAAAGAGAAGCTTACGGAGGCATGCCTGAGGGTCTGAGATGGCTTTGAGTGGATCCTGGTAAAAGAAAGGTTTGCACTGGTCACAGTGTTGCCCCGTAGTGTTGTCCTGGCAGTCCTCACAAACACCACCACTGACCCCACCACTGGCCTGGTATATGGCCAGGTCAAAGTGGCATCTGCCAGAGTGGCCGTTGCAATTACACCCTGAAACCAAAACAAACAGTGGAGTATTTTGCACCACGACTCCCATTATTGTGGTCTTGTCACTATTGCTGCTCACCCTTAGCACAGGGTTACTTGTTACTTCTGTGATCTCAGTGCCCAGCAAGATCATAGCTTCCCAGGCCTAGTGCTTTACAGCTGGGGGGAAACACTGGAGACTTGCAACACAACTAGGCCCTATACTTGTAAGTACCCATGCAGGTGAGTGTGCCGGATATGTTAGGGGAAAACACTGCTCCACTGAAGACAGATCTAGCTGAATATTTGTTACAGACCCTAATATTCTTGTATATCCAACATTACCCATTATTGTGGAAACAAATAATTTAGCCTTGTCTAAATTTTTCTTTTATTCACAAGAAAGACCCTATGTAAACTAATGGATGATCTGTTTTTGCATTAGTTGCTTTTTCCTCTCTTTATTGTTTGTTGGTTTTTTTTCCCTCTTATCTAAACAAAAAACCATGAAGCTCTCCTTCTTGTAGGACAACACAGCACTAACGGATACAGGAATCTATCTGTTTTCAGATGAGGCATGGAAAAGTCTCCCTCCCAGCAATCCAGCCATCCCATTACGCACTGGGCTGGGACTGTGCTGCACCCTCAGCTATAAAAAAGGAAAAGAATATGTTTGAGTTACGTTTGCAAGCATTATCCTGTGTCCCTTCAGCTGGCCTCCAGGGAGCATCATTGTAGAAATCTTTACATCTTTCACAAGACAAACCTTCAGTGTTATGGTGGCAGAGACATCTCCCGTGGACCTGCAATGTGATGAGAACAGAGAGGAGGTAAGGTGAGAGGACAGAAGAGGAGAGGAGAGGAAAGGAGATATCTGCTTGAGGTACACCAGCAGGATCAGGAAAATTCAAAGCTCTTTGGCTCCCTCAGCTGACATAATTCTCAGTTATGTGAGTAAAAGGTCTGAAGAATACCTGCAAACTTTAACCAATTTTTTCAAAGCCATTGAGCAACATTTTGGAAAAACAAGCAAACTTCTAAACATAGCAAAGGAGACTTCAATCTTTTAAATTCTTTCTCTCCTCCTACATTTCTCTAAATTGAGATACCTATTTTCCAGAAGGAAAAATAAACCCTCTTGTTCTCAGAGGGAAAGAATTCACAATCATGTTCCTCAATTTTTTGATAATCCATTTTTCATGGGTTAGCTTTGCATTATCAGCCATTCTTTATGCCTATGGCTCCTTTCCTGCTGGAGAGCCCCTGAGCCCAGCTGGAGTGTGGAATGTACTCAAGGACTGGCCATTCAGGTCTGCACGCACCACAGGCTGCGTTACATTTGCACCATTACAGCTCTGGTATTTTTCTGCTATTATCAACATGTCTTGTCCCAGTTGCTTTTGAAACACCAACCACTGCCAATGCAGAGCTAGCTTCTCTTCTCTTCTGAAACGTGAGCAGTTCAGCCCAGGGTTTTAAAGGAAGAAGATGCATTGTAACATCTTACAACTTAGAGTTGCAAATGGTCAATCCAAAGATCATAAAAGATTTTCCCTCCTCTCGCTCCCTCCACCTCCTTCTTTCCCCAAGATACTAGGTAGGGACTGCCCTTGTTGGAGACAGAGTTAATGACGCACCATCCCAGGCTGATAGAAGATATCTCCCCGCAGATTCTGCACGGGATCACACTGGCTGGCGTGGCCATTGCAAAAGCAGCTGCCCCGCACAACCATCTCATAGACAGCGTAGTAGTACTTCTCGAGGGGATCACTGTGCCTTCTTCCAAGCAGAGCATCCCCAAGGGTGTGGAGTTTAGTAAAATTGATCCTTAGGTTTGTCAATGTAATGAGCTCTGGAATGAAAGAAGAAAAATCAAGAGGCCAAGTTCACTTGAAAATGAACAGTATTAAATATTCAGCTTGGATCAGTCATCCAAGAATTCCCTCATATTGAAGAAATAGTGAAAATTATCTGATCTTGGCTGAGAGCAGTAACCTGGACAGTGCCAAGACATGGACCTAGTCCTGGCACACAGCTGCATAAGCATAAGCACTCTCCTTGGTGTGGCTCTGGCTGGAGCCAATCTATTTTCCCAGCCTTTGTGGGTTCATGTACACCTCAGGGACTGTTCCCAAAAAGCAGTGTGGGTTGGGCCACCTGATCCCACACAGAAAGACAGTTTAGCTGCATGGATGAGCTCTGTAGAGCTGTCCTGTTTGATCTCAGGGCTAAAGAACAAGACTGGCCCATTCTACTTATTAACATAGATATCTCCTAAGACCTTTAGGTAATTTTTTCAACATCATTACCTTGTACCAACTGAGCTGTTGACATATTCAGTGTACAAAAAAGCAACACCAGCAAAGTATAGCTGGAGAAAAGCTGTACTGTCCCTACCTTGGATATAAGGCACATACGGATCTTCTATTTCAAAGCTGGGGTCCAGAGCTTTTAAAACAACCTGCAAAACAAGTTAATGCAGCTCTATAGATCACTGAAGCTATTCTTTTCGGATATAAAATCTGTCACCTGAGACCCACTAGGTACTGATGAGCACCTAGAAGAAAAGAACAAGGCTGTGGCCCTGATTCAGCAAGTGCTCTCATTCTTTCAACCTGGCCTTGGCTAAGTGAGGCAAATAGACCTTTTGGTGGATTGATGTGTCAGGAGGAAGTAAAAACAATGCCCTACAGTGATGTAGAGATGGAATGAGCACCCGCCAAATGTATCAAAGCCTTTAGCGGTAGAGGCAGATGGGGACTCAAGGTCTCTTTCGAGGGGCACTTCAGTGTGAATTTGGAAACCAGGAAAAAGCACTAGAAGGTTTTGTACAAGTTGCTTTATGAATTCATTTGAGTGTGAAACTGAGGGTAAAATACGGTGCTAATAAAATAAGCACTTACTTCAGTAAAGTCAATAATATCTCATGTCTCAGAACATGTGTAAGTGGATTTGATGGATACTGATGAGAGACATTCACTTCCAGAAATCCAGCCACATATGATCTGAACTTATACAAATACAGACACTTGGCAATACCTCGCCTTCAGTGGAGGGCTCAATGTCTGAGTATCTTGAATCACAAATGACATCTCCCACATTTTTTGCTGGACCAGGAGAGATGTTGGGGAAAGAAGCTGCACAGTCCTGTGCAAAGTATCTGAACGCTTTCCAGGTGTGACCAAAGTCAGTGGAGCGCTCAACCAGCATCGCTGCAGGGCGAAATGTCTGCAAGAAACAGTATTTGAAGAACCCTTTAACCAGGCATTGATAAGACATCTCAGGGGTTGTTGTTCTGACATTCCTGTTTGTGCAATGCCAACAGCTTCCAACTAAAATTCTGTGTTTGGGAGATTGTAGGCTCACTACAGTGCTACTGTGCTGGTTACATGCCTCTCTGAAAAAGCCAGATTCTTCATGTGAACCACACTCTAGCAAAAGGGAAGGGCAACCTTCCACACAGATAGAAGATCACTGTCTAAGTGAGGAAGTTTACTATAACAGTGTAAGGGTTTTGTAAAAAAAAATTTGTAACCATCTGGACCATAATGGGTACGCATGAGAAGGCTGAACTAATCTGAAAGAACAACAGTTCAGAGATGTCCTAAATTTTTAGGGCTTCATTTTGCAATTTTTTTTTCAGCATTAGTTCTCAGATTATAGAAAACAGAACCTGAAGGCACATGAATAGGAAGCTATTCGGTTTATCCTCCTCCCCTAAGGCAGGATCAACTATAACTTAACCACACTTGACAGGTGTTTATCTAACCTGTTCTTACAAACCTCTAATGAAGCTTTCACTGCCTCTGTAAGCAATTTATTCCTGTGGTTAAGTAATTGGTGTATAATATTACATAAAAGCTCTGGTAAAAGACATACCTTAAAAGTCAGGATAAGATGGCTGAACTGGAATAAGGTTTCTAGGTCCAATCTAACGCTGACATGGTCAACACCTGAAAAGAGAATGAAAATGAAGAGCACAGTGCATACTTCGGAGGGGTTGCTGAGACAGCTTTCCCTGGGGAATTTAAAGACACCTTTTCCAGGACAGCAGCTTGACTCTTTAGGGCATCCCCTGTGCACAAACCTGGCGTGCAGCTGGATTGCTCTCTCAGGTCAATGTAGTGTGTAGCCTTTCCAGCAGTGGCACTGGTGATGCTGCATGTTACTGAGAATGCAGGAGATGGTTAAAGGTCCTGTTCAGACCATTTGGACTGTAAGTAATGCTGATGGCAAGGTTCTAGGTTTATGGCTTCCTTTATCCAGTTAGAATTTTTTAAACTCCAGACAAATTGCTTATTTCTAAGAATAAAATGAAACTCCATAAAAATATGGGGTTTTCTTCATGCTCAACAGATCTGTTAAACCCTTCTATACCGCCAGGCCTGAAATCTATCATGAGCAGAGCTATCACATCAGGCATTGTCCAGAATTGTACGAAGTATAGAAAAAATCCCCACAATTCACACATTCTCTGTAGAGAGTTGAGGGAGCTCAGCTCATCATTTACATCTCCATGCAGCTTCCTAGCAGCACACACTCAGCTCAGTGCATGAGACCTCATCCCAGAATAAAGGTGGTGAGAACAAGAAAAGATCCTCTCACAGCTGGCCCACAGCTTTATTGGCAGTGGTACCCAAAGCTGGTGACAGTTCCTTGCTACACTCCATGAAAAAACAAGGCTTATGAATTCTTAGTTGGATGCTCAAAATAGAAGTAACATATCTTATTCTTAATATGCCTTCACAGAAACCAAATATTTTTTACATGTTCACTGTACGTCAGATAAGATAAATGCTATTCCTCCTAGCATGCCTTCACAGAGAAGCTCTAAGGATAATATCTTCATCAGTGACATAGAATCATAGAATCAGCTAGCTGGGAAAAGACCTCCGAGATCATCAAGTTCAACCTTTACCCAGTGGGATCGAGTGCACCCTCAGCGAGCTTGCAGATGACACAAAACTGTATGGTGTGGTTGACACACCTGAAGGACAGGTACTGTACTTAAAAAAGGGTTATAAGAAAGATGGGGATAAACTTTTTAGTAGGGCCTGTTGCAATAGGACAAGGGGTAATGGTTTTAAACTGAAAGACGAGAGATTCAGACAGGATATATGGAAGAAATTTTACGAGGAGGGTGGTGAGGCACTGGAACAGGTTGCCCAGAGACATTATAAATGCCCCATCCCTGGAAACATTCAAGGTCAGTTTGGACCAGGCTCTGAGCATCCTGATCTAGTTGAAGGTGTCCCCACTCATTGCATGGGGGTTGGACTAGACCTTTAGAATCCCTTCCAACCAAATCTATTCTATTATTCTATGATATCAGTGAAGAACTATTACAGAGAAGCTTATGACAAAATTAACATGAGGCAATAAGGGTGATCATAGCAAGGCTTTATTTATTTCCTAAATTGCTATGTCTTTACACTGCAAGCACTACCTTTTTTAACAGATATTTGTATTTTACACACTCTGTCACTACCCATCTGTAGGCAAATGTACCTTTTGCTACAAATCACATTTCCCTGAAAGGCAGACACCCCATTATACATGGCCACCATGTATAACACAGCATTGTCACAGGTCCTCTGCCCAGCTCTTGGAGATGTTGTGCTTAAAATTTGTCTGCGGAAAACCAGAATTTCTAAACTCCTGTATTGCTACACACAAATAGGTTTAAATCACTCAGTATTACCCAATCAAAGAATAGATGCAATTTTGTTTCATTTCTTCATGAAGGCAACATGGTGAATGCCAATGACATAAATAACTCTCACAGTAACATTATGCAGTAATATATTCTCAAAGAAACTTACCATTTTCTGACTGCCACCACTTCTTTTTTCTATCATGCTCAAAAGTTGTGATAACATTTTCAACCATGTGGCTATTGTGCTGAGTGTAGGGATTATATGGGTACCTGGAGTCACAGAGAAAGCACTTCTGTTCAGCCTAAAAAACAAAATGAGAAGAAAGATGTACTTGGTCTCTTCTCTAAAGATCAGGTGGATCTACATGTATTTATGCCATTGCAAGACTGTAACCTGTCATGTTGCTTTGGATGTCTGTGCTTTCAGTTACTCAGGCTTTCATATACAAGGGACAAGCCCAAGAAAATAACCATATGCACAAAGCATGCATATAATAAATGTCAGTCTCAGTTTGCCCCAGGTACTCTATCAAAAATGCACTTTTTCAGTGGAGAAGGGATCTCAGGAAGAGCAAAGAAATAAGCTTGTCAAGGTGTTGATTCTTCCAGAGGGTTTGTTTTACAAGAGTTTCTCAGGAGGAATTTATTTTTTAAAAGTTGATCTTTTATTCATGTGTCAAAAAGGCTGTAGAAACTTTCAGCCAGACAGCAGCAAGGAGGCAGAGGGGATACAAGGGACAACTGGATCTTTCAAGATCTGAAGAAGCCTTCTAGAGGAACATTCACTAAATCATTTATACATTTTTCTTCTTTCCCTTTTGCTAATTTTCTAGCAGCTTGGAGACCCAGCCAGAGGCAGGAGGCAGATGCCATTGCACAAATGGAACAGAAGGATGGATCGAGGTAGTATATAAATAGTTGGTCTGGGCTGACACCACCACCCCAATTGCTGTCAGTTCCTTTCGTAGGCACAGGGAAGCTGAAAAAATTTAAAAGCAATGAAAAGGAAGAAAATCATGATGTCAATAGGATGAAAGACTATTGTTTGAAAATGTAATAAGCAGAAGATGAAGGTGACAGTGATTAGCCAATATCTCAACGCTGAATGAGAGGCTTCCGCCTGCAAAAGAGCTTTGAAAGTGAGGGCAAGGACTCCTGAGGTGCTAAGATGGGGATTGAGTGGGAGATGTAAGGAGAGGTGACAAGGTAAACATGTCGGGCTGGAAGATGACCCATGCAGCATATGATCACAGCCAACAGGGCCACAGGGCAGCATATGGCAGGGTGAGTGAAGGTGGATGCACTGCATAGATGTACTCTACAAGATTTGGGCAGAACCTGAGTATGAGGGCTCAGGCATAAGCCAAACCTGAAAGGCTGATAGGGATGCTGCTGAAATCAGTAAGTAGAAGTCAGTGGCAGAAGCTGGGCTGGAAACAACCTAGAATGGGATTGATGGAGCGGCATGCTGCCCTCTGTAGATGCTCAGGATCTACAGAGAAGCATTAGGAATGATTTGCATGTCTTTACATTGTGAAATCACCTGGGAGTTATTCACATTTAAATAAATGAAGAGACACAGATTTACAGGTATAAGTCACATGTTTTAAACATTATAATAAATACAGAATATATTCAGTCATTCTATACCACACATGACAAGTGTACAAATGTACAATCTAGAAGATGAGACAGAAATACGAAAGATACTCTCATGTCATCTCATCTCACAAAGCTCTGGTAAGGTGAGCTCAGGTGATCGAAGCATTTGGCAGGACTGCACACATCCACTCTCTCGTTTATATAGAGGCATACAATATGATACTCAGTCAACTTATGGTTAAGGTTGCTACATAAACATCTTTCTGTGCCCCAAAGGACAAACTCATACATGTTCACATAAAGGCAAATCTGTCAGATTCCATTTGCCTCTGAAGTATGCAGCTTTATACTCTCCTAGATAGAGTGCTCTTGTTTTCCTTTCAAAACATGTATAAGTAGTAAATACAATCATAGAGCTAAAACAAACTTAACATACATTTAGAAACAGTAAGACACATTAAAGACTGAAAATGATTTGCAGTGCTGCTTTTCAAACACAAAGCAGTTGAACTCTTAAATTTTTTTTCAGTCTAATTTCCAATAAGACGTCCCAGCTGAGCCCTGGCTCTTGACATGTTGACAAACACACACTTTCACAAGAAAGGTTTGCTCTCTTCACGATGCCTGACACAGGTCACCAGGAGGGGAACTGGGGGAGGAAGAACTTTGCTTTGCAAGACCAAAGCTTCCTGGCCTGCCTCCAGCAAAGCCTTCAAAATGTGCTAGTGAGGAGAATTAGGTTGAGTGGGACTCTGATGTACTGAAGTGGACACACACATTTAAGGTGAGCTGACAGAGCAGAACACGTTGCCAGAGAGCATAAGCTTCTGTCTCTTGAGCTCTGCAAAGCAGCAGAATTTGTAGTTCTCATTCTCTTCAGGAGACAATCACCAGGGGTCAAGATACATTGAAGCAGCATTAAATCACAGGGATTATTGTGGAACAGCTGTTCCTTTTCATGAGTCTGTAGTTACACGATTCAAAGGATAAGTACAGGCAAGTGAAAATATTAATTTTTTATTGCTCTTTGATCTCCTCTTAAAAAGCAAAAATAAAAGGCAATCATCTGGCTTAGGGCCAGAAAGACGATGTCTCTGAGATGGCTCTTTATGCTCATTTCCCAAGCAGTGCCAAGACTCAGGCTATTTCAGAAGAGGAAAGAAACATTCACATTTTGCAGAAAGCCATGGCTGCAATACGTGACTTGGAGCAGTGCTTGGTGCCATCTCAGTATGGCACAGCTTTACTCTGCAGATGTGTCACACCATTTTGCCAGAAGGTCATAAACTGTAATTATTTCAATTGCTTATAAATTAAGCTGTATTTTATTAACCTCCTCTTCAGCCTAAACTGGTATTTAGTGAAAATATTTCTATTTGTGATAATTGATTATCTCAGCAGGGCCAAGTCCTCCAAGGTGTATCTCATTTCTGTCTAGTGCATCTCCCACATGTCTGCTGCTCCCCCACAGTCCCCATCACTGTAGCTAGGAAGCAAGAGGGATCCTTCTGATCATCCACGGTTTGGCTCTGCCTACCCACCAAAGACTGGACTATATCATTAGGTTTTCCCTCTGCCAGACACGGTTTTCTGCTTTTATCAACACTGGTCATTTCAGATCAAAAGATATGAGAGGACATGGTGTGAATCTCATAACAGGATGCCTGAGGTCTCAATATTGCATGGGACATGTATGTCAGTGAAAGTCCATCAAGGCAATGTCCACAGCCCGCAGGATTACAGTCCTCCTGCGCTCACACACATGCAAACTGTGGTCTTCACCTCTGAGGTATGACTGGGAAAAGGACTTGCAGAGCAAAGCTCCTTCAGAAATCCCTGTGCTCATTTGAATCTCATGGATGCTTCTTCCTCTTGAGAAGCTATACATCACCGTGGAGGCTCTTTGCTGCCAAACCCTCCATATGTACTGCAGTAAGGCAGAGCTTCCACCAGATTTATGTCACACTGTCTAATGATTATTCAGACATCTCCAACAGAAACTTCTTAGTCTGAACAAATTCCCTTTACAGATGAGAATATTGTTAGTAAGCAGAGTTCAGTTCATTAAAAAAGAAAGAGCTAACCAACCTCTAGGTAGCCTATAATGCAGTACTTCTGAGGGCTGTTCATGCCACAGGTTGATGAAGCTGTTAATTGCTTGCTACGACCCAGGAGAAGGTCCCCAACAGCTGGGTGGCAGGATCCAACATCACAGTCATCCTGAGCATGCTGGAGTCTTATCAGCACTGAGAGCAAAAGAAGATCAAAGAGCGATTAAATGGCTTTGTGTACCCAGCAGGATTCTCCAGACAAAATCAGTTAAATCCCGACATCAGCAGAAAACTGAATTATTCTTTGCTGTACTCCTTTTACCCTTAATGATATAATTTGGTAGAATCTCGAAGAGCTTTGATAATGAACACACTTGCTGTAAAATCATTATAAGAAATACAGCTAGCATATTGCAAATCTATGCTAAAAGTGAAATTCTCAGCACATTATTGCACAGTAAACATGCCAATCTGCTATGTGCAATAATTTATTATGCTTCCTACCCTGGCATACCCATAGCCAGAACTCCTGCAGCAGAATCACCAGCATTTTGATTGTGAGCAAAGACAGACTTGGATTAATTCTATTGATTTTTGTTGATTTCCAAGTGCTAATGGTGGAACTGAGACTGGGATTGATGTATTGAAGTCAGGGGTCCCTCAGATTTTCTGATGATTTACAATGAACCACCATGTCTGGTCCCAGAATCCTCTGTTCAGATCCCATGGAATTACACATTAATTGATAATTCAAATTTAATTTTAAATAATTTATTATTAATTTATTAATAATTAATAGTTTCATATTAATTAATAATTAATTATTACAAATAATAATTCTGAATTCTTTAAGTAATTGCAGGATCTTTTTTGTGTATTTTGCCTGAAACAACTTTAAATATTTTCCCCATTATGTTAAGACTTCCCTTACAGGGCTTGTTCTTTTAAACAAGTTCTGTCCTGAAACCCTGAACAGGAATGGGCACCTTGGAGGCTTTATCTGTTCAATTTTACCTGGCTGAACTTGTTATAAAAAGTGTAGTTAAAAAACCCCTCCAACAATTGATACATGAAGATCCCACAGAACACTAGAAACAGTCATGCAATTACAGCAGTAAAAATGCAGTATTTTACAGCCAGATTTCAGTTTATGGCTTAAGCTATACTTCAGATGATGAGTGACACTTGACTCTTAGGTATAAAACAACATAAGTTTGGTTAGCCAGCTCTTCTTTATTTATGCAGATCCATGCTCATTATTTGTTAGCAGATATTGATTGTCCCTTTCAGGGCCTGATTCAGACTCCGTTACAACATGTATCTTTCCTCTGTACTTAAAGGATTCGTATCACTCATAGCTCCTAGGCAGAATAGTGGGAAATAAGTAAACACTGTCACGTGTCTTAATGTACTTAAAAAAAGCACTCTAATAAAATCTTGCAGAGATGTGTAAATCACATGATAATATTCCAACACCAGCCTGAGTAACTGTAACATCTGTACTTACTGAGATACAACAGGATGGCCAGCCCCAGCTTCATGCCTCCCATGAAACTCAAACTGGTACTGCTGCAAGAGAAGAACTGGTGGGTCACTTGGTGCTCTGCCTCACCAAGGTAAGTCTACACACCCTTGCATGTAGGCTTCTCCAGAGCTAGCCTTTAGTAAAGTAACAGTCATAATAAAAAATATAGAAACCAAAATGAAGCCCTGGCTTTGATTTCGTTGTAGCAAAAACTTCTCATCACAGAAATTTCTGCACTGAAACCAGGATGAAAGCAGAGGGACATGTCACAAAGGCTGTTGGAGAAGATTGAAAGCACATTCACACTTAATGTAAAATAAAAACATAATGCTATCAGCAAAAATGTTATGGTATTCAAATATCAGCTATTTAATCTTAACTAGATTCAGCAGGGCTGATTTGGAGAAGTCTAACTCCTTCTCTAGAGGTTCTTATTTCTTTTCATTAACTTAAAACAAAGACTGCAGTCCCAATGAACATGCCACTGAGAAATGCCTGATGTCAGGTGCTATGAATTTTGGCAGAGACAAGATTACAATCACATAGCAAAGCAAAAATGTTGTATCAATGCAAAAAACTCATATGGGGGCACCAGAGCATGAACCCAATGGAGGTTTTACTGTGGCATTTACTTCACATCTATTTTCTTTCTGCTTACCAGGAAGAAAGCAAGACTTGCCACCACAAAATCTCTGCTGGAAAAACAGAAGGCAGACATGAATACAAAAAACAATCCAGCATCCTGCTACCAAGTAGAGCTCTGAAACAACAGCCTGCTCCCCATCTTTGCATCTTCCAACTCTTTCTCCACCTGTAGGCACCAGTGAGGCCAGCACGCTCTGATGCAGCTCAAGTTGCTGGAGCATCCCTGTGTGAGCATGCCCGAAGTGCCACTTTTTGGCTCCATTCTTGTTCCCCACCTTCATACTGCCATTGCTGTTCTAAATGTGCTAAGATGAAACACCCCCCGCCATGAGTATGGGCAACATAAGTAAAGGCATTGAAAGTATTCCAGTAGGCTGTTTTGTTCATGCAACTTTATACAACCCATGACACAACAGCCATACCTATATGGCTATTTCAGCAACCACAGGTAGGGAAAGCTACCAAGGGTCACCAGTCTTTCATGCTGCTTCAGCTCCTCTCACCTGCCATGACCACAGAGAGCCTGTGGTGTGACACGGAGACAATGTCAGTGAGCATGGAGCAGCTGAGCCTGGCTCCCAGCTACAGAGAGAGCTGGTGGTGGAACCAGTGTCTGAGCAAAACCAAGCAAACAATTTCCTGTTGCATTGTACTTTAAATTTTATACTCTGTCATAATAACGGACAGACTCAGAGATGACTTAAGCTGCAACCACTGCGATAGCACAGCAGTGAGAACAGACATCCACGGTAAAAATAATCCTGGTAGGTACATGTCCCAGTCCCTACCCTAACACTGTGATGTTCAATACCAATGATACTCTTTAGACATGACTCCCTTTAACAGAGAAACAAGGACTGGCCAAACCTCAACATACTTTAGTTTCATGTTTAGTAGAAAAATTAAATATTGAAGAGGTCTTACCTGGGTTTCAGACATCCAAGTGTTTTAGCTGGAAATGAGCACAACTGACTGAGGAAAGCAAGCAAAGGCATACCTTTGTGCTTCAGCTAGAGAAGACAGCACGTCCCCCGAGGCACCAAGGTGTAGGTGAGAATGAGACCCAGCCTGCAACCTGCCAAAGGCTTGATTTGTGAACTCTTTCTGACGGAGCTTCTGGCATCAGCAAATATGTGCAGTGAAAGAAAATTGTGACAGGTTCACAGCAGAAAAGTTCATGCAACTGAAAAGAAAAGGCTGGGATTCTTAAAGTGCTGGCAACAACTCTTTAATTGTTTAATTAATCAACTGCTGGTCCAGTTTGCAATCAAACATCGAAGTCGTGGCACTGACTTTTCTGAACATTAGCTAGAATGGACAACTCCTCCCAGCAGGGGGGAAAATGGTGTGAAAGTGCTGATTTGGGGTTTTGTGCCATCCACACAGGTGCAATCAGGTGAGGATCACACCTGAAAGATGCAATCGCACCTGTGTGGACATATGGAGCCAGCTTCAGATTAGCTCAAGCTCTGGATTCCCGCCAGGAGCACTAGGTTTTTTTCAACTTAAGGCTAAAGACAACACGGTAACTTGAGTCACAGCCACCACATTTCAGCATAAGCTTTGCCTGTAACTGCCTCCAGCAGCAAGCATGGGGAACGGTGGAGCGCAGAGTACAATGTGGTCATGGGAAACATGGTGATGGAGCAACTTTAAAATGGCATTCACCAGCTCGTGCACAGAACTGGCCACTCATTTTTGGTGCCTTTGTTGAAACCCGTGGCACTTTGATTCCAGTCTTCAGAATGGCAGGTTGTGTTGGGTTCACATTCTTAGTTGTGATATATTTGTTACCAATTCTCCTGCGACTGCTTGTAAGGCTTAATTCATGATTGCCTGTAAAGTACCATCAAACCCTCAAACAGAAGGTTTTCCGTAGGTGCAAAATATGTTTTACAGACTAATCATCACTTTTCTTTTGGTAGCTGCTATTCTTTCAGGAAAAAATGAACACATGTTCTTTAATCCTATTGCAATGCTCAGTATGAAGTGTTCTCTGCCATTACTATGATTGTGCACTCCAACAGAAATAATTCATACACTTTTATTTTCTGAAGTCTTTTTCCTCAAGTGCATATGGAACTTACTTGTGGGAGACTTTTTTCAGGCTAATTTAATATACATTTGTTTTGTATTCATTCATGATTAGTTATTGTACAGATGGTTTATATTTAGTGTATTTCAATATTAAGAAATAAAGACTAAATAATGTATTAAGATAAAAATTTTACTTTTTATGTGTAAGCACTATGTCAAGTGCTCTCTGAAAGAGTAACATATAACTGAAGAAGGTATTATCATTGTGATGCTACTAAATTATAGAAGGGTTGACATTTTATTAGCATATTTGGTAGGGGATTCAGATTTTGTTACAGAGAAGTTATATGAGAAGTAAATATCAAGGAAGATTTATTTGCAGAATATAGCCGGTCCTGTGTTTTGATTTATGTAGGACCCCAAGCAAGAGGGAGGTTTTAAACCGCTTGAGGCAAGGATTAAGAAATTTCTTACTTACTTTAATCTCTCCACTGGTAGAGGATCTGGATTTATAATGCATCACTTGTCCCATGCTGGCTGGAGGGCAGATAGCATTGGTGTGTGAGTTTTCAAGTCATCACAGGTCCTATGGTTGTCATTTCTTAAACCCAAGGCATATCCGTAACACACACAAAGGGCAGGAATTGCTAGCACTTCAGAGACACCAGCTAGCAGTGAGGGAAGAGAGCAGGGGCAGAGGCACCAGCTCCGCTTCACAGCCTGGCCCCAGGATGCTAGATGATAAGCAGCTGACACAAGCCCCTACAGGTACACATTTTCCTCCGATGGACATTCGGAATGAGAATGTCTCCTTGGATATATGGATTTATTCCCCTGTAATAAAAGTGTGAAAAACATTAGAAAAAATAAAAAATAATTGCAGCTTTCCTTAATGTTTCAACAAGAAATAAAATCACTTGAGCCTAGGATTATCCTAGCTGAGGAGAGGTGCCTGTACTGTAAGAACTAAAGTGCACTGAGATTAATGCCATCCATTCAAAATTGGCCAAAACCATAAATGAAGTCAAATGGTCCAAAAAGCAAAACCATCTTGCTACATAACTCTCCTCTTTTGTTTCTTCTCTCACTTTTTCAAGAGTATCTTACCCATAAAGTGTAATTTCTCAGTGGCAAAGACTGCATACTTTTTGGTTTTTTACACATTGGGAGAATGTAGCACTGAACAATAAAACCAGAATGTTTATAAGCTTACAACAAAATACGTATTTTATTTGATAAATCTGATCAGGAGAGTGTTCAGGACAGCAGAAGAACATGCTGCAGAGCTCAGGGGCAGGGGGAGAGGGAAGCCACCAAGTCCTCCAGCTTCCTTGCCTCTGCCTCCCACCAGCTGGCTGCTCCTCCATATGTTGCCTCCTGGAGCAAACAGCTGCTTTTAAAACCATAGTTAATAATTTAAAAGCGCTTTTCCACAGTTCACAAGAATGTAAAGTCTACTTATAAATTATAAGAAGCTTTTCATTTTCTAACAGTCACAGCACACCACAGTGCCCGTCACCTTTTGTGTGTTTCAGGTGTTTGAAGTCTTTGGTTTTTCCAGCACAAACAAGAAATAGTGTTTCACCTTGAATACTCTCTCCTTGACAGGCATAGCATTGCTGATAGTAGCAATCAACACTACAGACAAAAAAAAAGACAAGAGCGGGTTTGTTTTAAAATATCAGTGTAATTTTCAAAGTGCTATTCAAGATACGATATTTCATGTTGTTTCCTAAGGTCCTGACATTTCCAAGCTGGCGGTACGATTGGCAGGATGGTAAATCTGTCACATACCTTGTTGCCATCTCATGTTTACACAGAATCAATGAGTTCATGCAGTACAACTGGATGAGGCTGTTTCTAGGAACCTTCTCACATCAGTAAAACAAAAGTTCTTGTTTTTATCCACTTTGCATTGCTCTACTGGCCTATTAATCAGAAATAATTATTCTCCCTAAATTCAAGAGAAAAAAATAGATTATTGTGCATGGAAACACAGCAGAGTGACTAGAAAGTTAAAAAAAAGAAAAGGAATATGCTTAGGAAGAAACAACTGAAGACACGTATGAGGAAAAGGAAGCAAAAGAGCTTTTTCAACCTCCACAAGATGCTGCAGCCTGTCTCCAGAGCTGCCTCTGGTTCTTCCCCCTCGTCTTCCCTTCCAACTAGACCTTTTGGATGACCCCTAAGCCTACTTCACCTTTTATCAAGCTTGGAGGTATTGACAAACTCCATTATCATTACCTAGCTGTGCCTGCCATGGGACTGCACCCATCAGTGCCATGGTGCATGGGATCAGAGGCACAGCAGTACTCATGCCAGGTACGTAGACAAAGGCTGATGCCACAGCACTAGCAGTGGAGAACTGTTAGATCAGCACCAGCCATATGGTGAATCAGAACTTGCAGGTGCTCTGGATGTCCTCCCAAAGAGTCCCGTTCCCTTACCACAGTCCTTGTGAATAGTCTTCTCCTCCTTGTGCCAGTAACCAGGGTTCCTCAGGGCTTGGATATAGCCCTGCTTTTTGCTTTGTACAATGTCAGGATAGCTATGGTGAACTTTCAGATATATTTTTCAAGTGATGATTTATTATACCTTAAAAATAAACTGAAAAAGCCCCATGGAACTGGCGCCTCCTTGATGAAAACTGCCTTCCAGATGGGAACACAAAGCAACATCCAGCCTGGGGAGGCACAGATAACCCTCCTCCCTTCGGATGACCTGCTCTTTTCTTGTACAGAGCAACATTTCCACAGCTGTTTTGAGAAGCTCTGTTGGCTCCACTACAGATTTCAAGACATCAACAAAGATCCAGACTGAAGAAGTGCTTCACCCTGGAGTATTTGCTCCTATGGGTTGTCACCCACAGCTGCCTGGGTCTTTCTGCTGTGTCCCTATGGACCTTCCACAGGGGAACGAAGGAAAAGTACACCAAAGAAGGCGGATTTTCCCTTTGAAGCACACTCTCTGGGTTCCTGTCTTTACTTGGCCCCATTAAGTCCATGTACAAGTTTCCTCTGTGATTATCAAGAGAAAACTGCATTTTGAGGCTTTAATGGAAGTGCTGTAGGCTACTTATATATGCTTCACAACTGTAGGAATTAACCATGCACTGCTTCTCTTTTAAAACAGGGTCTCCACTAAAAAGGGAGAGTTGTATCAAACTTGCAGAAGAGAAGCTATATTTATACTGATGACTTTATTAGAAATAATCTAAAGTCTCTGCAAATAAGACTACTGGAAAAGATTTTTAAAAGCCAGTGTCTGCTTCACCCGTCTCACATTTTAGCTACATGGAAAGGTTTGCTTGTCAGAGCACTGCTGCTCATTTCAAGCTGCTCAAGCTAAGGTGCTTCATATCAGTCACACAAAATGGCTAATTTAAAGACAATTTGACCAAAGATTTTTCTGGAAAGACATTCTTTCAATTGCCTTCTTCAAGAAAACAAAACCTACAAAGTACACACAACACAGGCTAGAGAGTATGGTCCTTCCAGCTCTGCCAGCAAATTGACTTTAGCAGCATGAAGAACAGCTGTTGAATTCGATCTACCTATATGCTTTTAAAGAGTCAATCATACCTTTTTTAAAAATATCAAGCTGTATTTTGGCAAATAAATAAAAGATCAAAGAAACCCCTTAATAAGCCACGGATTAAAATTCTATTATAGGTTTGTAGAATTTAAGTACAATTTGTATGAGGACTACACACAGAGCAAGGATAACAGCAGCAGTTTTCCACAATAGCCACTACCCTGCAATATAAAATCATGAAGCTTCTCAGTGGAAAGCTTCTCCCACAACAGTATCTGTTAATAGGGCATAACAGTGCTTTTATTCTGCTATAATGGTCTCTGTACTGCTGAAAGTGCTAAGAAAAGATTGTGCTATTTTTATTCACCCAAATTTCTGTGGCAATGTTCTGTTTAAAAGTCCTATTATTAGATTTCCCATACCTGTCAGCCTAAATTATCCTATGTATTTTTCTCTAGGTTAAAGTAAGTTCTTCTGCAAAGGTTAAATGGATGTTTAGAAACTATCCTGAGTGCAGAGAATCTCTCTGACCCCTGAGGAACCTCTGTGGCCTATTGGCTGAGAAACATTTTGCTACCAATGCAGAAACCTTTCAAACCTTTCACACCTTCCATAGTGTGGTCTGTTTGTGAACTAAGATCTAAGTTTGGGTCATTTTGTTTGGGGATAAACAAAAAAAGAGACCACAATTTAAAAACAAAAAAAAAGAAACAACAAAGGGAAAGAGTCAATTCCACAAGCTCCCAAAAAAACCCTAGGAAACTGGGACCACCAGGAGGAGAACCTGAAAGACAGAGGATGACAGCTTCAGTTTGAGGAGAGGAAAACAGTGGAGGGAAAAATGTGTCCGCTGTAAGACAATGGCGATGGCAGCAGCTGCAAAAGCATCCACTGTAGAGCCACCAAAGCCTGGTGGTTAGAGAGCTCCCATGGGAGCCACTGCCTCCGGTCCAGTTGGAAGCACAAAGTGAAACCAGCTCTTCCACTGTCCTGGGGACTGTCCAAACTACTGGTCTCAAAAATGAAAGCCTGCACTCAGAGTTTCTCCTTTATTTTTACAATAACTACAAACTTAAGTATAACTGGAATAAAATAATTTTGGTTTGTTTAGTTCATTTGGGTTAGTAAAAGTGAGATGGACTTTTCTTTCTCATTATTTTGTTGGCTGGAAGAAATAGTTCCTCATATAATTGGAAAACAAAAGCAGCACAAAATCACTAGAAATCCAAGGAAGTATATTTAGACTTGTAGAAATGAATAAGCTTCAGGAAGGTGCAGAAACAAAGATGAGTACAGTAAAATAACTGGGAAATCTGACATTTTCCATCTGGAGTCACCAACATGTGTTCTACACGTGGTGTCTGGCTGTGCAGCCCAACAGCACTCTCACATGGCCCCCTCTCCTGTGGTCACCCATGAGGTTCCCTGCTGCAGAAGACAGCAAGCACAGACAACAGGAGACAGGCATTAGACGAACCAGAACTCAGTCAAAAGCCTCAACAGTTATACACACCTTCTTTTGCCTAACATGGCAATATAAACAGCTAAACTGACATTTTGAAGATTGTCCATTTTCAGTTGCAAATGAAACTTAATACAAAGGCTTCTTGGGAAGTATTTAAATCTATCAACATATACATGTTAATCACCTAAAAGTATGACAGAATGATGGCTGGCTGACTATCAGCCATTTAATTTTATCTGCGTCTATCCTGTAACATCTGGAATCTGTACAAACACAGGAAGCATAAGTCACACATAAAATAAGTGAGGGGAATGATTAGATTTTGTCATGGATTCTAACAATATAAACAGTAGCACAGCAATAACTGCGTGCTACTGATGCATTGATTTATATAATTTGCCCAGGATCAAGTACATATAACCTCTGCTTTATCTTTCCCTCAAGTACTTAATTATACCAGATGGGAGAAAGCAAGAAAAATTGATGTCACTCTTTATTTTCCTGACATCCCCTTATCATGTGGAAAGGAAGCACTGTCACCACCAGGACAGCTAGATACAATGGAAACTTAGCCAACCATAGAAAATGCCAGCAGCGAGCCTGAAGAAGGAAATACCTCTTGCTTTCAAACACTATTACTGAGATAGCTCCACTTCAGCAGAAGGGAGCAGGAGGCAATCTTCCACTTGCTAACCATCCATGCCGAGCACATTTCAACAGCAATTGGTTTGCTCATATGTTGCCAATACTTTCTCAACAGATAGTTTGTGACTATAACCTGAGCTCCCAGCAATGGAATCAAGGGAGTAGATGTCAATGAACACCAAGCCAGATTGTACTTCAGAGTCCCTGCTATATCTTGAAGGGTAAATCAACCTGCAGCAGAAAACAGGGTAGAACAGAACTGGAGCTTCAGGGAAGCCAGGGTCAATTTGACATTGGGGATTGAGAGGGTGGGAGAGGGAAGAAAAGTAGTTCATTCAGGTACCCTGGCAGAGAAAAGACTTTTGAGAAGGTCAACAGTTAATCGTGGGGACATAGTCTGGGCAAGGAAGATGTGGAGATTGCTGCGCAGGGCATTGCAGAGATGTTGAAAGCTGCAGCTAGAATTTGTGGCTTAGTTGGATGGACATGAAAGAAGTGCCATGTGCTAGGAGTTTGGGAAAAAAAGGATGGTCATGCAAGAATAGAGGCTGAAGCAAACCAGAGCTATCCACAGGTGTGGCCACAGGGTCTCCATGCACTGTGTGGGCAGGTCTGTCCAGAACGCAACATCTGTTTAAAGAGTTGGCATGCACTGGACCTACCCAGCATGTTGAGGTGCTCATGTAAGAGTATCTTGACCATCTCAGATCACCTTGCAGAAGTGTCCTGAAAATGAATTGAAACCCTGGTGACTGACACATTACACTTACAATAGATGCAGCTTAAATAACAGTTGTTATTTTTGCCAGGTTCAGCTCTCACAAATCATATTCAGATTATTACAGAAAGCAACAGGCATGATAGAAATAAATAATAATTAAAACCAAACAAAAAATACCACCACTAAAACATGGAGTTAATGTTCTTTATTATTAAAATCAGAACAATATTCTTACAAAGTAAAACCTTTCTAGCCATTTGCAAGATTTTCTTAGAACCTGTTTGGCCTGGCAGAACATCAAGAGAATAATTTTCAAGAAAACTCTAAAGATTTTTTCTTGTAGAGCCCAAACAATTAAATGTACATACTTCCTTACACAGATTTCACAGTAAGTTTGGGGACCCTTGCTCTGCTGATTAAGCATCAACTTACCTGCATGCTACCAGTATATTTGTAAAACCACAAGGGTCACCACAGCTTGAACATTTTAGATAGAATATTAGTAAGACTATGTCAAGCTTGTCACTATTTAGGAATATCCTAGTATTGACATCATCTCACATAAAGCTTATCCAGACCTCTCCCCAACCCTGAAAAAGACTTTAGTGACTTTTATGCAATTAACAAATAGCAACGTCTCTTCCTCTATCAAAGGCTAATCATTCATATCCCTCCACTATGCCACGTAACAATGTTCTGCAGGTAGCCCTGCAGAAGCCTAAATCCTTCCCACTACCCAAGTTTTTAAGACCAATGATACTTTTCAAGACTAAGCTTTACGCTGGGACACAGCACACTTGTAGCAAAGGAGTAAAGAAATATGGTTATTTGTGAATACAACTTCAAAGAAGCTTTGAGAGACCTATTTATTAATGGCCATGTGTTTTCTTCAGGAAAACTAAGCTCAAAGAATGGAAAACAGAACATCAAAATCAAAGAAATACTGATGCTCACAATGCACACTAGTGTAAATGTCTTTGTCTCCTGACAGTTACTGGCCTTGTGCTGAGTGTTCAGAAAAATTCAAGAAACCATTATGTGAAAGGGTTAGTGGCTTTATATAACTTGATAAATTACAAAAATATTTCTATTTTGTAATCATGATCTAATTACTAAAAATAGCCAAGAGGTGATAGATCAGGATTTATTACTAACCTGACATTTGTAATCTAGAGAGGAATTCCGCTCCGTGACTGATGTTCCCTTCCTCCACACACACACCATACAATCCATCAACAACATATAGGAAATCTCTGCTGAATGAAAGACATGACTTCAAACTGGTTATCTGTCTACACCAAACAATTAAAATTCTTGGGAAAAAGAAAAAAAAACCTCAAACCAAAACCGCAACAAGATTACACTGCAACGTTTTAACCCCAGTTTCCATAGTACTTCGCTGAGTACAGTACTTATCCCACCTCTCTTGTGAGAGAAGTACGTGCCTCATGCAGCAGCTGTTTAAGTTGCATTTTAAATGTTAGTTGACAGAAATATTCAAAAGAAAAATTAGAATTAACTTATCTTCAAAAAAGATTTTGTGGCAAATTATTTTGGAGTATGGATTAAAACAGTGGTGATTCCATAGAATGAAGCTGTCCCACTTACACAATATATTAATGACAAATAGGATTGTTTCAGGTAGCTGAAGTGGCTTTAATGTATTTTTCCTTTCAGTAAGCTGGATTGCTGTGCATTTTGAGACCCTATGAAATTTTCATGAAAATAATTTACAAAGGGTCTCTCAAAAGACCAGAAGTGGGTCAGCAAAACAATGCACAATAGAGACCAAGGCCTTCTTCCATCATCATGTTGTTTTTATTTAAACCAGCTACAGAGACACCAAGAAAATGGAAGACCATAAATAAACACCACCATGATAACCACTTACATCACTGCATTGCAATTGCAGCTCCTACTCATGAAGGCACGGTAACTCCATCCAGGTTTTGGGTAAGGAAATGGTACCATTGGAACCACTGCCACAGCGACGGGGTCAAGACCCTGCCCGCCCTGTGCCTCTACCGGGCTCACTGGCACAGGGTTACGTCACCGGCAGAAGACAAGAGCCGTGTGGCAACCTGGGACGATATAAACCGCTTTTAAGCGTTAGCCAAGGTAGGGGACGTATAAACGCCGAAATCCCCGTCTGAACAGCCAGCCTCGCCGCCTGAGGGCAGGTGTCAGGCACAGCCACCCCGAGCTAAAAGGCGGGAACAGCGGCTCCGCAGCGAGCGCCAGCGCAGACGACCCCGCTACGGCAGAGCCTGGGGTTTATCCAGCGCCTCTCCAAGCTGGACCGCGGCACAGGGAGGACGCTGGCAAGAAACAGCACGGCTCCGGGACAGGTGACGGCAGCGACCGCCACCCAGCGAGGCAAGACGGGCACAGAGCAGACGCCCCAGCCGCCGCAGGCCCCTGGCTCTTGTGAGCGTGGTGCC
>JANHGB010033713.1:0-17460 GCA_026283785.1 Coracopsis vasa
TCCTCACAAAACTTGTGGTACTTTTTTCCAAGTACCTAGTTCTTTAAATCTTTCCCCATGTTTGAGAGGTGCCCAACAGAAGGCAGCTTACATGTCCCATGCCACAATACCCCTTTTCATTTAGAAGGAAGGCTAAAACTCTGCCCACTACTGTGCAGAGGTGATATTTGCAGAACTTACTGGATGGAAGAAAATGCCTGGCAGTAATCATAGGCTTTTTATCTCCGTCTGAACTGCTGGTACTGCTCCAGCTACCCCAGCTCCCACGACTGGCACGAACGCTTCCTGATGAACTTCCACAATCCGAGCTTGAATCAGAGCAAAACTTCTCCAAACACTTCTTTTTGGACCGCTGATAAAAACTTTCTAAAGAAGTTGTAAAAAACCACAATGATACAAAACATTAAAAAAAAATCTTTCAGCTGAAGATGCAGTGAAAAGTCATCTGAAACACGAATTTACATGGCTTCTCTGAATTTACTGATAATAGGACACAAAATAGTATTTACTGATAGCCTCAAGATAAACGCACAAGCCCCTACCACAAGGAGCTTATAACCTATATGACATCCCCAGTAAAATGAATGCAAGTGAGGACAGTGCAATTAGAAGCATTGGTTTGAAATAAGAAGCCCATACTGTTCTTTGAAATAATAATTTGTATTTTAAAAATGAGATATATCCTTGTGGTAGGAACATGCACACTGAAAGCAATGACAAACATTGCGAGTAACGAATTCATAAGCAATAGATTCTCCTTTCTTATTATCTCATCAGGGAGGCAAAGGACAATCCTATAAACATTGACAGATTCTTCAGCCCTCCTCTTCCCCAAAGCCAAGGAAAACAGCTGCTTAACATCTTGACAGAAAGGCAGGAAGCAGGTATCCAGGCTAGAGGTGGTTTTTAAAAATGACCTGCCTATTCTAAAGGTGGCTCTCACCATACATCCGCTTCAGTTAATATCAGCTTTAATTTGAACACACAAGCAGAGCGTCAGTCCTTCAGCCGGGACTGATGAATTATGACTTTAAACTGACTCCTCTTCTGATTTGCACCACATACCAACCTCATAGACAAAGCATGTGGAGCCTTTCAGAAGTGAGCAGGTATTATTTGAGGCACTGCATCATGCCAGTCCTGCCATCTTCACGTTGAGGTTAGAAAGGGAGAGAAGTCCAAGTCTCTCAAGGAAGGAATACAGCCCTACTGCCACTAAAAACCACATTATGCTGCCTCCCCCATTTAAGACAATTAAGACTGCATACCTGTTTCTCCCTGTATAGACAAGCTCCCAGGCTTCTGGTCCGCTTTACAGTTTTCCCCATTACCCTGAGGACACCAGGCTCTTATTCCAATATTCGCTCTCAGATCCGGCCTTTCAAATTCACTGCACATATGCTTCAACTCATTCTGCTCAGCGACCCTAATACAACCACACCCAAAGAAACATGTTTGCACTTTACATTGCTGCTGCATTTTTCCTTTTAAGGCATTAAACGCTTCAACTCACACGACTATTGAGGCAGCACATGGGGCAAAGAATAGGTTCAGGAGTCTTAATTCCCACCTTTACAGAAAGCTAAAAAACCTTTCCCAAAGTGCTCTATCCCACCACACAGACTACTACTTCTCAGGGGGATAAGCAAAACAATGTGTGTACGTTTAACTCCATTCTCTAGTGCACTTGCAGAAGCCAATCAGATCTGCAGTGATAAGTACAGTCTAGCGCTGTACAAAGACCTAGATGCACAGAAAAAATGTGCCCTATGTCTATTTCACTGGCGTAATTATAACTAGAGTAAAACCACCATCCGAAGTAATCTCGAGTTTTTGCTAGTAAGACTAAAATATCTGGATCCAATATCTTAATCAGAGAGTATTAAGGAGAAATGAATAAAATCCATCTGTCAAGTTTCTACAGGAAGGGAATGGTTACATCTTAACTCGGAAAATAGCAACTGCTGAATCAGTTCAAGGAGCAAAGTTTTAGTATTTCTCCTCCAATTTTTTTTAATCCTTCCTAGCTACAAAGGTGTGCATCCTACAAAGATTTACACGTGCTGACTTCCCACGCAAGGAATAGTAATTTGTTTATAATGAATTATAACAGCCCCTTCAGATTTACAATCTCCTTGTTAAGTCCACTGACCTCAATAGGACCACTTGCAATAAAAATTAAGTCTGTGAAGGCTTTGTAGGACCATGACCTAAGTCAAAGGGCTGGGGGAAGGGAAGGAGGAGGATTTTCTCCTCCTAAGTGTTTCTATTCTAGCAGCAGCTTATAACTGGTATCTTTTAACAATAATCCAAATAATTTAAAATACATGAAAAAAATATTAAAAGTAGTTTACAACTGACATTAGAAATGCATTTAAACAATCCTTAAGGGGAAACCAAAAGTAACTACCCAAGGTGCTCTCAACATTCTTCTGAGCCTAGTGATGCTTATTTGTAATCATTATGGCAAAAATGCAAGCCACTGTCTCTTTCTACACATTTCTCTTCATCTTCCAGAACTACTAGAAGACAACATTGCCTCAGTTACTCAATACAGCAGATGATTCTCCTGAAGGGGGGACCATTTCAACAATTTTGTTTTCCTTTCTTCACTGAACAGAATACATGACTAGATTTTATTCACACAATACACAACGGAATTCCAAATTCCAGACTGTAACACAGAGCAACCACTGCTATACAGAATGGGGTGTGTCTATATACATGCAGATTTACAAATGGAATTTTTTTTTTGGTGATACTTAGTACTGCACATTCTTAATAATAAAGGCTAAGGCTAGGATTAAATTGTGTTTATTTAAACAGATAAAGCAATCCTGCCAAATGTACTGTGCAAAACCTACGGAAACATTACAGCAACTCTGGATTTCTTCATGACTTGGTGAGGCAATACATACCTTGTAGACATATTAACATTCTTCTTCTTATTTTTCCTAGATGTTCTATTTCTATTCCAATTCATATTTGGTAAGTTTCCTTCCTTCTTCTCCTGAGGTTTCTTCTTCCTATACACATCTTCTTGCTAAAGGTAAAAATATGAGCCGAGAAAATACATACATTATAAAATGAAGTCAACTCAGTAAATGAGCTCCACTGGATTTTTCTAGCTAAATTTCTCTGGACAAAACAAGCTGACCCAAATGCATAGTTACTTCATGATTTAGTGCCTTTCCACAGCACATCCTCTTTCCAGCACCATCCATTTGACCAGCCTTTCCAAGACTCTGCCCTTCAACACACCAGCAGATGATGAGAGAGAAATATCTGAATTCCCAATGTTAGCATTTTCCCCCTCATAGCATCTAGCTCTGACTTCCAGGGAAATAAAAAAGTGGGGGGAGAAAAAGGAAAGCAGTCAATACAATTCCCAATGCGCTAAAAACAAAACACATCTGCCAGATTTATGATCAGTCTGTGTGCAAGTTCAGCAGCAATAAATCCTCCCTTTCCTCAGCAGCTGGCGGGTGGGAGGGGGTTGGGGTATTCATTTGAATCACAACTGAGGAAATTATGCGGTAAGTTAACCAACAAATAATAGTAATTTTAAAAAATGCAAGAAACAAACTGAGCTCCATCAGCCACACACATGGAAAGAAGTTTCTAACAACAGTTCCCAAAACAAGACCAGACCCTGTCTTTTCTGATATATATTCCTCAAAGCACAGTATGCAATTGCTCCTTACACCTTTTTGCCATGACATTCCTACGCAGTAGATAGGACACAAATATAAACCAAATTCTTGGGTTTACCAAATACCTGATGAAGTTCTTTAAGTGTTTTACTCTACCTGCAATAAATGTACAGTCTGTGGCATTAATATGCAGTGGATGTGGACAGCACATCTGCGTACTTCCTTATTCATCTCATTTACAGTGTTTCAGATCTGTGAATAGGTAATAATCCCTACATACACACCTGTATGTCTATACATACATAAATAAACAATAAAAAGACCATTTTAAATTCGGAAAGCAGAAAGATCACAACACAAACCTCAGAAGAAGTAATCTCCTCTTTTCCGCAGCATGGAGTCTCTTCTTTAGGTCCCTTACTCATCTTTTTCTCTGTGGAAGGCTTTAGGTTGATCTGCTTTTTTAAAGTCTCACAGTTTTCTGTTTCATTCCTGAGAGGCACTTGCTGGCTATTCCCTACAATTAAACAGTAACATCAGTTTACTTGGGAAGAGAATGGGCTCCCAATCGTATCCACAGCATCTTCTGTCTTTCTTTAAAAACAGACGTGTGTTGCTTTCCAAAACACTTGGAGACCAACATCTAAGCTGATGATGCTGAAAATTTCAAAAGCAAAAGCTAATGCTGCATAAAAGTTCATACAGCAGTTGCAAAAAGTAGCTCTGTACAGATTCAAGCACATGGGCACACCACTCCTAGCACATGCCTAAGTTACCCAAGAACTGCTTATTTCATCTGAATTGGAACTATTTGGGTCCCAGCCATGGATCTGTCAGATAAGTCAGGGAATACTGAGCTAACAAACAGAAAAAATCCTTCAAGCTCGGTGGGGAGGAGACCTTTCAAAAATGGGTATATCAAAATATGAACAGCCTGTATTTGGTTCATTATGTCTCTGAAGAGCCCTCTGCATTCACTATGAAGACAGAGAAGTCATCCTTTCTTTCCACATTAAAAGTTCATTTACTTGAGAGGCTTGTGAGGAAGAAGAAATATTCTTGTGTAACAAAGTCTAAGAGATGAAGAAAATGAGAGGAAACCCACCTCAACAACTAGCTGAGTTGCCCAGTTGAGTCACAGCCAGTGCTGGATAGGGCAGAACTAACTTCAGCTCTGATTGTTTCAGGTATCTCGGATATCTGGTATACATCCACAGTGATCTCCTACCGAGACTCTCGTCTGCTCTACATGAGAGATGCCATCACTTACTGGTCTCCTCAAACAGTAAAGGTTCACCCAAACATTTTTTTTGTGGTTTCCTATCTATCAGCCACCGACAGCGTCCTAGCTCTGAGTCAGCCACTTTCTTCTCTCTGGAGCAGGCAGTCATGATGACTGCAAAAGAAGCCCATATGAATGAGATACTGGAAACACCAAGCAAGGGAGGGTGCCAGAGCTCTAAAAACACTCTGCTCTTCTCCAGCATACAAACACAGGAGTACCTGAGATTTTTAAGAGTCTGTTTGCACAAAACCAGGTCTGTAACTAAATCAAGATACAAACACTGCAGCATAGTACTTTTTAGACTTCATTTATCCTACCAAACTTCTTGAATCACAGACATACTCACATCCCTGACAGTGCACAAAACAACTGCTCAATAGACAATACATCAGATTACCTGTACTGCTTTACCACTGAATACAAGTACTCCTGAAACACTGCCTAAAGGTGGAAGCTTTGTCAATGAAAATGTCTACTAATTCTCAATTGGTTTATGTACAACCATGATTTCTACAGTACTTCCGAGTTACTTTTTGAGTAACTCAAAGGTACTTTCCTGTGCACATAAATACAGTTAAGACATAATTACTGATTATTCTTCCCTCTATCTGATTTCCTAATTCAAAGCAAAGAGTGAATAACACTCTGCAGTTTAGAAGCACATGAAGAATGTAAAACCACTTTGTAAGTATGAGTGAAATTATTCTGCCTCTACCTGAAGATAGCACACTTGTACCTGCTGTATCTCACAGATAACAACACAACGGGAAACAACGGGCCAAGGGTAACAACTACACACTACAGCAGGGCCTGAAATCCCACTGTGATGGCTCACTCACTAAATAACTCTGCCACAGTTACAGCAAATGCCAGACTTCAGTATTCATCTACTCTGCCGACTGCCTAAATAAAGCCAAGCTTCCAGAGGATGCATTCTGCTACCCTGCTCTTGATTTCCCCCAGGTGCTCTCGAGCTGCTCTTAAAATTCTGAGTTGTGAAGGTAAGAAGTAAGACTTCCCAGGCAGCTTAGTTCCACAAGTGGAAAAAACAACCAATCCAAAAGCAAGGTAAAAAATACAGCTATGCAGCTACTAAGAGAAGGGTCCATCTGCAGACTCCTACAAAATATAAGTGCACAATACTCTCTTTGTTATTTTAGGTGGTTTTATCAAAGGATATCAAAGAATATCCAGTACTGGAGGTGCTGGCTTCGGGACTCTAAAAATCAGGCATCAGATTTTCAGTGGACCTGAAAATCACAAGCTGGGATGTTTCTGAATATTTGACAAGGGCAATTTTTGTCTCATAAGCAGATCTATGGCATCAATTACTTTAACCATTAAAATGGTACTGCATAAGCTCAAAATCTGTAAGCCAAGGCAAAGATATGATTTATGAAACAACTTCTTAATGCAAGCTGTTTCCTTAAGAATGTAACCAGATAAATCATCGTGAAAACATAAGAAACACATCTCCTTGTCCCACACAAGAGACAAAATCCTCACCACAGTGAACTCACCAGAAGATTTCACCCAACAATTTTGACTGTCAGAAATTAAAAAAAGAAAAAAAATTACCACTATTTTTCCTAGAAATTTCTTGCAGTTCCGGCTGTTGCTGAGGTGAATTTCTGGACAAGTGACTTTCAGGTAGCTTCTTGGACATCTTCACAGGACAGAACTCCTGTTCTTTGAGCTCGACTAGATTTTCTGAAGTTTTAAGGTTAGTTTCCTTAGGAAACATACACGTTTGAAGATCTTCCTTCAGATCACACTCTGAAGAAGTATTTTTAATGAGAACTGTATTTTTCAGTGCACTTTCTTCTTTACCCAGAAAGTCTTCTGGAAGAGTTAAATTCTTGTTAACATTTATGCCATTTGCATATTTGAGAGTTACCCAGTTCTCACTGACAACATCAGTGCAAATGTCCTCTTTTGGTGCTGAGATTTGGTTCTCTGCAATCTGGTTTTGTTTCTCATCGGTAGCTGCAATGGCACTGCCAGCCACTGTGTTTGGCTTCTGCTTACTGTAGTAAACTGAACATTTGTGTTTCTTCTGAGAGTGACTGTAGGTCGCAGGACTTCTCTTTGCTGCATTCTGACTTCGGCTGGAAGAAGTGCCTACAGACAGGAAGCCCTTCCCTTTACCTTTATCTGAGGAACTATAGGAATCCATAAATGTCTTGCAGCTTCCCCTTGAGAAAAAAATAAATTGAGATTTGTTTTTATATACAAAGCTATCATGAATTGTTTTATAGCATATTTTTGTAAAAGAAAGGCGGGGGGCACAGTCACAAGCTGTGACACTGCATTAGGTCTTCAATTTATCATATCAGCTAAGCACATTCTGATTTCAGGGGGAGCTGAGAAAGACTTGGACTTCAAACACATTTATATGCTTCAGTAAGTGCCTAACTGACCACCCAAGGGGGTTAGAACTGAGGACGACTAATATATTTTCAACTCTTTCCATAGCTGCTGTGATGGATCCTTTACTTCCTTTTTGTGGTTTCCTATGTACTACTATCATAGTAAAGGATACATGCTGTATCTTTTACTTCCATCACACAATTTTTACCCTATGCACTACTAACAATAATCAAGATTAGTAAGTTCTTCCATTTCTCTTGTGGAGACAAGATCCAACACTAAAAGCTCTCTGAAAGAGGCTGCTTGGAACACTATCTCCTCTAAACCAGCCCACATCAATATCAAAATACAAACAAACAGAAAGCATTACTCCACAATACATAGGGTACAAAAAAAAAGCACTTCAAAAGAAAAAAGTATTCTTACTTGTAGGAATCAGAGTTGATTACGTCAACAGAGTTGCTGTTCTGCTGTGGTGAAGAACTAGGATTTGGCCTTTGTCTTGATTTCATGAACTCTGCTAGGATATATTGGGCTTGCTGGAAGGCTATTAGAATCACGCCGAGCAGGGACAAACTGACAAAGAAAACAACAGATACTGGTTGTCTACAATTTTCAGGAGCATTCAGTGATAGAGTTAAAAAGCTTTAACAAAATGCATTTTCCAAACATTTTGTTAGTAAATTCTAAATAAGGAGACAAACAAGAAAGCTCAAAACACAGTTTAAAAATAAATAATAATTCTAAGGGTCTTTTCTTTTCCTTTTTTCTTTATAGCCCTTGCCAGTTATTCTCTCAATAAAATAACTCAGCCAGGGGCTTTGCAAAGGAAGAAAAAAAAACTAATAAAGGAAAAAATCCATCCCAAAAAAGCTAATACTTGATTTGAAGATCAGTTAGATGTCTCATTACCACACAATAGCAGCATCTTACAGTATGATACCTACCAGTCTTCTAAGTACTTTCTATTCATTTAGAACAGTTATGTCATTATTTTGATATTTATTTAATACTGTCTCTTTCTTTTCCTAGAGAAAATACTGGCATAAAATGGGCTACAAATGCCACCACACTTCTGAACTAAACTTGAAGCTGCAAAATATCCTCTCTTTCTCTGTTGTCTTAATTGCATCAAATACAAACCGATCAGAATAAGGATCTTTGTAATTCATCAAACCACTTTCTCAATCACGCAATATGAATTTTGTCAGCAGGAAAACAGAATGAGAAACTCCTGATCTTTCAGATCCCTGTAGTCTCCTTCTGTTCCATCTAGAACCAGCAATGTGGTCCTCAGTGTTGCTTCACTTATGCTCTGTTTTCAGTGTCAAAACAACAATGCAAGCAGAGCCACAGCATGCATCAGGACCTCAGTGAGGTATGCATAGGCACATGTATGTATCACCATAACATTCACATTCACCACATGTTAGTTCTGATTGTAGGAATTCAGATTGGTGTGATGTAAGCATTGGAGATCATCTGTGACAAACACAACATGCAGTTCACACTACACAGTGTGAAAGGTTAGTTAAAGAAAACAAAAGAATATGTGTAGGAGCAGAACCCTTAACTGTTGTACAAAGGTACTGTCCTCTTAAAAGCAGTTATGTCCAAGCAATGAGTCAGCTAACACAAGCCAATTAATCTTTTTGGGCTAGCCTGTTTAGCAGTGTGCCTAACAAAAGCTAACAATAAACCCAAGTATTTTTCAACAAGTGACAGAAGGAAGAAGGCAGAAGGAAAACCAGGTCTTCACTTGGTTGTCTGAAACTTTACAAATAAAATTCATGTTTATTTTTCAGAAATACTTCAAGATAATCTACCAATCCACTCGATTCTATTTATGACATTCAAATAGCAATATGTTACATGTTGTCCTGGGTTCAGCAGTAGCAGAAGGCAGGCAGTGAGAGAGCGGCTGTGTGGTTCTGGGTTGCCGGCTGGGCTTAAACCACAACACGTGTATCTCTGCTGTGGCAAGAGTAAGTCTTCTTAGTAAGGCTATTCCTGTAGAGGTATCCTAGCCTTTTTTTCTCTGCAGCCTTAACATGGAGTTTATTATTAGAAGCATAAAGAAATGCTTTACAACTCTATCACCAGCTACTGCATCATGCCTAAGCTGTCCAAGTCATCTGTCAGAAGTCCTGGGACACAGATGCAGTAGAGATTTAGGCCCTATCACCACTAAAAACCTAACACAAGCCGAAAGTGCTTGTGTTAGCATGGGTCCCTTTTGAACTGGTGCAGGCGCCCTGAAAGCATTACCTTACAAAGAGGACAGTGAGCCTCCAGAAAGACTCTTCCCAGCTGGGGCCTGGCACCACATCTGCACACAGTGGTAAGAGATGGTGAGGAAGAGTTACGTTGAGCGTGAAGTGGAACTCCAAATCGGCAGCAGTTACAAGTGTAAGCTCACGGATTACCCATGAAGATGTAAAGTCAGGAGTAAATCTGTCAGGAAAAGCAGGCAGAGCTGGTGTTATTTTTCCAGTGCTGAATTGAATTTAATTTTCTGAGTCACGCTGATACCAAAAATACAAAATAACTTCTGATTTAATAATATATATATATATAAAAAACAAAAAGACAATGAAATAAGTGACCACTGTCTGCGTAGACTATGCAGATGCTATTAGCCCATAACAGAGGTAAGACTGTCAAGTTGTCAATTGTACAGGCAGCATTACTTCAGAAAGGGCCAAGTGCTACAGTATGTCTAGAACAAGACAGAGAAAGCAGAAGAAAACATCAGATTTGTCTCTTCTTCTACTTATTTCCCTGACCCATACCATTATTCTATTTGACTGCCATAGGTACTGATAGAAGGTATAACTTGCTTTCCAGTCAGTAGAGGTGATACTTCTATATGAAATCGCAGACACTGCAACACAGTAATATTAGCTCTACTTGTGTTTAAGTCATGATTCTCACTCAACAGGATTTTAAAAAGAATCAGTTTTAGATTATGTGCAATTTTAGGAAAACATGACTTGATTGTGGTCAGGCTACTTGGAAAAAGCCAGGGAATAACAATCAAATAATAAGAAAAAGCCAGTGGCAAAGCATTTCTTACTCTTTTATTGTGACAACTGTTTTGCTTTAGGTTATTACTTCATAATACACTGATAAAAGACACGTAACGCTGCTTTTTAAAAATAATTGAGTCTTACAAAGACACATTATTATCAATTTGTTAGAATTACCCTTACTGAAAAGGGGAAATGCTTATGAAATTTATATTTGAAGCTCACCAAATTTTATGTGAGGGTGTGCTATTGGAGTGACTGTTACTGAGATTAATTACTTCAAATTTCCACTTAAGTTAATTTGTCAGCAAATTTGTCAGTGCTTACACAATGCTTATCTCTCGTGAGGAGTTCTGAGCCAGGAAAAATTCCTGACAGTCTAACACTTCAAATCCATATCCTTGGCAACTGTAACCATTGATTTTCATTGATGAAATTGTTATAGGAAGAGGCCCAATATTCTCTACTTTGAAGTTCTTCGTAATGGATAGAATTTGCTTGCTGTCTTTCAGTTCTTAAAGGAGAAAAAAAGAAAAATTATTTTACAGTGTTTGAAAATTATTTTTCTTATGTTTATAAATAAATTGCTATTTTTACTTTCAATCTAATAAAAAATTCAGAAGTGATCAACACTGATACAGACTGATTTGCAGTAGTATATTTCTAGAATCTGTAATTATCTTCAGTCAGTGTTTTGAGAAAACAGAATCTACACCTCTCATGACCAAGCTCTTCAGCTTTTTCTACTTCAACATTCTGTTTACTTTACAATAATGTAAATAGTATCTGTAGTGGTCCAATAGTGGTATCTGTACCACTATGGAATAACGCAGCCAGCTACAAAATCAAGAGACTTGTTTCTTCTTACTCACGTCGTCTGCAGTCCATTAGTGTAGCTTCTGGTACCTTGAATCGAAGAGATCCTCCTGTACCAGGTAGTCTTCCCCCTACTTTAAGCAACTCTTTGGCTCCAAAGCCTTCTACGTTGACCACATCCAGAACAGTCAGGTTGTTTCTGCCATAATACAAAATACAAGCAATCAGCTGCTAAAACACAAATGAAGTTTGCAAAATCACTGCTTTGCTATCTAGGTGCCAATCCAAGACAACAGTGTTTCAGTAACAGAGTTACTGGCCACACCAGGATAGGTTTCCCCTAAATACAGATCGGACCACCCTGGAACCAGTCACCAGTGAATTTCACACAGTGAAGGAACAAACTTTGTGATCACTGACACTCGATAACAACAGTTCCACCTAGTGAAAATGATTGCTTTTTCCATAAACTATCTTTTGCTTCAGAGACAACCAATGAGTGGCTGCACATTAGACACACTGGATACTCAAATCCTACCATTATAAAGCTAAATTGAAAATAGCAAAGCCACCCAATGTGTTGCTCACTTAACTCAAAATTACCTTGGTACATTCAGATGCATTTTATAGCACACTGGTCACATACCAAGATAAGAAAGGTGCTTTTTTAATGACTGAAGCGTAAGGCACAAAGACCCTTTAAGCAATTTTTATTAAACTGGAGGTATTCTGACTTTCAAATTTTGACCACTTGTCTTTGCTTCAAGATTTGGCAAATTCCTTTCCACATTGAGTTATTTGATTCTCAATTACAACTGAAACTTGGCTTACCTGATTAAAATAAGGGAAGCTACTCTTCTGTAGTCAACTGGTGTAAAAATTACACCAACTTTTCTAGTTTCCAGTGGCTGCAAACTTAACCAAAGCAGCTCAGAACTGCATTTCTGGTTGATGAGATCCTCCCGATATGCATTCTGTTAAACAAAAACGCACTTCTTATTCACAGAAAACGTGTGTTTAAAGATCTCTATAAAGAAAGCACTACAGCTTTACTTAGCACCATATAAGATACTTTTGGCAAGGTGCAGTAACTGCTAACAAACTTATTATACAAAAGTCTTTCAACTTGACAACATAAAACATCAGATAAGGTTGTTTATTTGAGCAAAAGTTCATATTACTGCATTTATTATTATGAGGAATGTATTACTTCATTTTTTAAAACAGCTTTTATTTGCTCAGATGGAAAAGAAATTATATTGTGTCTTTCATATTCAAGGAATCCTGAAACACTTCACAACACAATGAGAACTGACACTATACTGATTGCACAGGGAAATGTGGCAACCATTATACTCTCAGCATAAGACTTGCAACTTGATTTAAGTGAGAAAGGGACTGTTGGCAAGTATGTTGACCATTTAAGTCACTGGAAACAAGCCAAAGTGAACTCCCTACCATATTAATTGAAGACCAGAACTACCAGAAGTACACCGAGTCTGGAAATAATGTGGGTTTTTTTCCACAATACTGCTGTTTATTCTTTTCCTCATTAAAAAAATAAATAAAATAAATAAATAAACAAAAAAACAACTCTAAAACTTTCTATTCCAGAAGTTGGGGGTCTCATCTTAGAAAGGGGTGATCCAGACACCTAGAGCAGTCAAAACAACCGTAAACGTTACTAAACGTTACAAAACAGGCTCTTGCTAGGTGGTTTCTCAATTCGTGGCTGTTTTACTAATGGCTCTCCTGATCTTTTCCAGTCCAAACTGTTTTTATTCTTAATCTATTTTATGAAAAATGAACATACAGAAAAGTTTCAGAACCTGCACTTAACAGTCAATATTTAATAAAAACAAACCACATATGGCATTTGCAAACTTCACCCTGTCACTCCCTACAAACAAATATACTCAGGCACTCAAAATGTGAGCCTAACAATTCATTACACGTGCATATAAAGTGACTAAGGAAATAATGACAAATTCAAAAATGTAAATATTAACAGCTAGTGATTTGTTAAACAAGTCAAGATCCATCTCATACATGCTGCATACTTACCTAACTATACATGTTCCCCCTAGCTCTTCAAATCTCTAATGAAAAACATGTATTACACACATTGATGTAAAGATCTACTGCTATTTTTCCATTTGGTCAAGCACATGGTGTATGGGACTGTGGAAACTCAGTCCTAAACAAGTACTAGTGGAACTAGCTTCTCTTTTTCAGTGTGTGGCTACAGGCTGGGATTTATGAACTGCTGTCTCCTCTTTTTTACAACAACTCTTACAACTGTTGCCAGAAAGGAAAGGTCAGCTTGGATTAGTATAGCAAACACAGTCTTCTTTTTATAAGGTACTAATGTTGCATTAAGGTTCTAAAGCACATGTGCAGAAATATGTATCTATATAGGACATTAAAGAGGTGACTGCAGCATGCCCAAACTGCAAGGAAAATATATCAATTCCAGGCTTTTGTACAAACTAGAAGTCTAAGAAGAAACTCTTTGGGACCCTGGACAGTACTTTGGGTCGCCAGAATATGCCAATATCCCTGATACAGCATCTTCTCTATTCCTGTCATCCATGACACAGCACCTCAGGGTTTAAACAGCACTGGTGTGACGCAGTGAAGTGTTATCACACTCATACTAAAAATGAGGCAATGGGAAGCAGAGACAGCTATAACATCCCACCCTGAATCTGGGAGAGTTGCAATGAGACTGAGCTGAAGTAGAAATCCAGCTTTCTTCTCCCTTGAACTATTAGACAGTATTTCCCCCTACTGAAAAAATTATCAGCCAGCTTCTGACATGACCAACTCAAAAGCCTGACACTTCATGGACAACCAGTGGCTAAATGTAAGTCCAAACACAGAATGCAAACTGTGGCTCTTCAACATGTACACACATGCATGCACACACTCAGACTCAAACTCTGGAAAATAAAGGTAATTGCAAACATACAAACCTGACAGAGAATCAAGAAAATGCTGTTAAATTGCTTTAAATAGCACTTGAGAACAACTCAGATGTAGTGTAGATAGAAAGAGCTTTTTCTAGTGTATCAGAACACTTCTATCAAAATTAGCCATCTTACCCTGTGAGAACATTCATCCATGAGCCTGAATTCAGTGGTTGTGAAATTAATAGCTTGCACATTTATGCTGAACCTAAATAAATCAAAACAAAAAATTAAGCACTTCAAACCTAGTCTGTCAGAACTACACTGACTTATTTTTAGATACTGGCATTTATTCTTAAATAAAGAATATTTTACAATTGCACTTTGGCAGATGTCAAATAAATGTGGGTCTACATTTTAACAGAATACACTACAAATCAGTTTTATGTGGATTCCACGCATTTGGAAAACAGACAAATGGCTGGGTGTTTCAGATCTCTCAGCAAAAGATCACCACCAAGAAATACAATTTCTAAGCCAAGTAAACACAAATGCCCCAAAGCTTTTTCTGCCTGCATAACTGTTAAGAAATAATCATTATCAAATCTCATTAATTTACTCAAATATCCCTCTTTCTGCTCATAATTTGTTTGGGACAAAATCTTATTTTCTTTCACATACTTTGTAAATTTAATTCACTTACAGCAGTTATTTGCCTGACAGCAGATTGTAGTCATTTCACATTAAGGTATTAAAAACAGACATAAGAAAACCAATAGGTAAAATTTTGATTACAGAGGACTAATGGACCACCAGCCACTAAACTCATCATTCACTTGTCACAACTTTCTGTGACATTGGCTTAAGACAAACCGGTTAGTGGATATGATTTCTGGTAAACCTAGAACATCTGCAGAAACAAAAGTGTGCAAATACAGAGAAAATGTAATTTCAAATCACTAGAAAGAGTCTATGTGGAAATTATATTTAGTATGCAAACAGATGCAGTTATTAATGTGCATATATACACACACATATATATGCACATACTAGTATGCATATAAAGAAATGAGGTTAAGAAAGCAATTATACAGGGATTTGGAATCCAAATCAGTAAGCAACACTTAACCACATGAGTAGTCCCACTGGCTCCAACTAAGGAGCCAACTGTCTACCAACAGTTTTTCAAAGTTAAGTGTGACAGACAGGGCTCTTCTTCAACCAGGGATTTTAATTAAGAAAAAGTGAAGAGGAAAACTTTTTCTGGGGGGAAGGCTCAGATACATTTCCCCTCACTGATCAGTCTACAGACTCTGTATACTTCCCAACTAGCCTTGCAGGGAGATGCACATCCCCAGTACTGCAAGTTGCTCCCTTCACCTGGGCAGTTTGCACAAGCTTGCACTAAGCCCCAGATCTTAAAAGATGACAGATTATAGTCTACAGCTGGCAGACATAAACTTGCTGAAAATATGCTCAGTTTGATCAATGACCAGGTATGTTACATAGTCATGCTGCTCTGTAAGCTGCTCTGAACATTATCATATCTTCAAAAATGGGTCAGAACACTGTCCCCATCTAAGCTACACTGAAAAACTAAAACAAACCATAAGCAACAATCAGAAGGCATGGGACATAGATATTTTAAAAAGGAAAACAGTATCCTGAGATAGTTATTACCATTTGTTCAGTAGACTCAGTGAAGCTTGGGGATCAGGGTAGTAAGAAAGAGGCAGAAGCTGCAACGTAACTGGGAAGGATGAAGGGTTTCTTAGTACAAAATATTTTACCTAAACAGTTTGGAGGGGAAAAGAAACAGTTAAAAACTACATACTTGAGAACTGGAATGTAAAATCATTCAGCACTGGTAATATGATCTGCATTTTCAAAGGACTTCAACCTGGCTTCTGTTTTAATGCAATATAATCATATGTGCACAAAACTGCATGGAACAGCAGGACATGTCACTACAATGTCACCATTTGTCAAAACAGCTAAGAGTGCATGAAGAACCACATGTGCAAATATACAGACCTTCCCCAGCCCCTAAACAACCCTTTCATTTGGATTTTGATTTATGCAGGCAGATGTGAAGAAAGCTCTTCCACAGAATAAGGTGAAGTTAGTGACGTGCTACCCTTTCTTACAGAAGTCTGAGTGCAAGCAGGTTATACACATTACTATAATGACTCATAATTAAATGGCACAAATGGAGTATTAAGGTAATTCACAATATGTGCATATGAAAACCATCTCCGTATGACTGGTTCTGGCCCAGGCTAGGTTAGTAGTGACCTAAATCTGACAAACAAGAAAGAGGCAACCATCAGTGTGGTTGAAAGACACATTGCGGATCTCTCAAGCGTTGTATCTCTTGCAAATGTTTTACACACTTCTGTTGCATAAGACAGTGGCATGAGGAAGGCTATGCTGTAACCACATGCATCCTTAATGACAATACACCCTATCCCTAGTCCCTTGTTCAATTATTTTACCACATGCATGTAACTTATACAATGATGCAAGCAAAGCTTTTACAACCATCAACAATTGTTAGTTAAGACCTACACTGCTTTACTCCTCTCCTTGTATTAAATATTACAATTACGTAGCTAGAGAACTTCTCAAACATCCATAGCTATACAAGTCTGGTGTCTTAAATTAGACTTCAAACACTGATCTGCAAGCAGTATTAAAATGCTAAGTATCACCCAATATTAACTGCAGACAATGCTATTTAAACAAGCTAAACATACATCAACTCAGAAAAAGTGCAACAACAACCATCCTCACCATACTACTTTTAACTGCTGTGGCACTGAAGTTGAGCGTAAGGCCAGGCTCCGTAGTCATCCGTGGCAAGAAAAAGGCAAAGGACTCCTCTTCAGGCTTCTTATGGTGAATAAAGCGAGACGATCCTAAAATACTTCTCCTGCTTTATTGGAAAAAATAGAAAGCTTTGTTAATTTTATTTTCTCTTTTCTTTCAAATGAAGAACAAAACAAATTATGATTTGCCAGAACCTATAATTACACCAACTAATCTTTCCTTGAAAATATTCTTCACAAAATAGAGTGCATAAACACACCCCAAAGAAACTCCCAATGAGACTACAGATCACTCTGGGGCTAAAAGGATCTCTATACTTATTCTACAAGAAATCTGGAGAGGGACTTTTTACAGGCACATGTAGTGACAGGACAAGGGGAAATGGCTTTAAACTGAAAGAGGTGACATTTAGATTAGATGTTAGGAAAAAAATCTTCACTGTGGAACAGGCCCAGAGAAGCTGTCAATGCTCCATCCCTGGCAGGGGTTAAGGCCAGGCTGGACAGGGCTTTGAGCAACCTGGTCTAGTGGAAGGTGTCCCTGCCCATGGCAGGGGGGTTGGAACTGGA